>VZTQ01001536.1:12992-50513 GCA_013400755.1 Pelecanoides urinatrix | reverse complement strand
CAGCTTAGGGGGCTGAGTACCCTGAGGATAACTGCTCTGACTATTAAAGACTGAGGCAAAGAAGGCGTTGAGTACCTCAGCCTTATCCTCATCCTCGGTGGCAACTTTCCCCCCCGCATCCAATAAAGGATGGACATTCTCCTTGGTTCTCCTTTTGTCATTAATATACTTGTAAAAGTACTTTCTGTTGTCTCTCACAACAGTGGCCAGGTTGCGCTCTAGCTGGGCTTTTGCCTTTCTAATTTCCTCTCTGCACAACCTAATGAGATCCCTGTACTCGTCCTGAGTAGCCTGCCCCTTCTTCCAAAGGAGATAAACTCTCCTTTTCTTCTTGAGTCCCAGCAAGAGTTCTCTGTTCAGCCAGGCCGGTCATCTTCCCCGCCCGTTCTTTTTTCGGCACATGGGGACGGCCCGCTCCTGCGCTTTTAAGATCTCCTTCTTGAAGAATGTCCAGCCTTCCTGGACCCCTTTGCCCTTGTTAGAGTCATTTCTAAAGATAAATATTAAGAGCCAATAAAACTAGTGAAAAGTTTAGTCTAAGTCCTATTTTGAAGAATTAATGTGTTTGTGACAGTATATTTTATTCCAGAATGGTATCCACAGGTTTAGATATGAGAAGACTATGCATCTCTCCAGTTATTTTCTAAAACAGTGTTCTCACCTATGAGAAAATCAGTCCACATCTGATCTGAAGACAACTGAAGAGAACTGAAATAACATGCTCACATTACTGGTCTTTGGATATTACCTGATATAGAGATGCAGAGAAAAGCTTTTTTAAATAAAAATCAGAGAGGTGTGAAGACCCTTATTTATGCAAAATTTGTATAGCTGTCACTCTCTGTTTTGTAATTAGCTTAAGTTATAAGGAAGGTTTCAAAACTAGACAAAAATGACAATAATGAGGTAATTTAAAAATATCTAAAAGCATTATTCCCTTCTTCTGTCAAAACCAGGTACTGCCAGCTTCTGTGTGAAGAGAACAGGAGAGTACGTTGATAACCTTAGCAATGAGTGGGTAATATGTCTGTATTTCCATAAAGTATTTCAATGATCTCAGTGCTCTGATAGAAACTTCTTTCTCCCTCTTTCTTTCCTTTTCTCCTGTAATTTTTGATTAAGAACTCTGTACTTCGAAGTTACAGCATGGAAGAAATTTGGTTGTACTTTCTCTGATCTTGTGGTTCTCAGTCAATGTAAGCACTGATCCAGGTCTGGCTATCTACCTGCAGGGGAAGTAGATCAGCCTAGAGCAGAAGACTCATGCTTCTGTAGCCCAGGGCTCTCTATCGCAGTGTGCTCTGGGGCCCCCTTCCATGGCAGGCATTGCCTGATGCAGCAGAAGCAGAAGGCCCAGCACCAGTTTCTGGAGCCATAAGAACCTGCCTTCTTAAAATGGGACCCCAGGCTCATCCTCCCCACTTTTCCCACTTTTTTGTTACAGGTCTCACCTGTCCAAGCCATGAATCCAACCCCAGGTTCACCGCCTCCTACTATAAACATTCACCTTCTGTCTTGAAGTCTGGAGCCCACTAAGCTTTCCTAACCCAACTGCAGTACGTTCTGCCTCAGCTGGTGCCATGTGCTGAGCCAGAAACGCAGACACCATGTAGGATTACGTCAGGCACCACTAGCTGGGACCTCACACATCAACGAGTTATGGCCAGGTAAGCACTGCAGCAACATACTGGGAAAAACTGTATTCTCTTAACATTTCGAGAGATGCTTTTTCTCTACATTCTACTCCTTACCTTACCTGATATCTTACCTGATATTGGCCATGTCTGGGTCTTAGTCTTAGTCTGAAAGGGACTCAAGTCTTCTCTATGCGCAGTAGAAACAAAAGCTAAGCAGGTTAGTTCTGAGAAGCCTTAGGCACCCTCTCCATGTCCAACAGCAGAAATTAAAAAAAGACAATAAATTAGCAGAAGCTGAAGCAATGTGACTGTGCGTTGATAGTTTAGCAGGGGTGTTGAGGCATTAAGGTTTACTTCTGTACTGCAAGTGCTGCTGATACAGAAAGTCTCTTAAAATGATTTTTTCTGGGTTATAGCATTTTGTCAGAAGTCAGTGGGCACAATATTCTTTTTTTTCCTCCAACTTGTTCAGAAGTGTCACATTTGAGAGTGACGTCTGAAAATGCTCTTGTGGTGCCAGAAGACATTTTTATTTCCAATTCTGTGATAACATTTCTGGAAATAAATTCTGCCAAAGGCAGTAATTAAAGAGCCCTTCCAACTGTGCCTTAGGCTGCCCTTTCGTGTTTGTTTTCTGCACAGGCAACAAAACTGGTCATGACAGTAGAATATTCTGCTGGCGTACCTTGGAGGCATGTGTTCACCAAAAAGCCTTGCTCAATTTCTAGATTCCCACCTTGAATAATTACCAGTATTTGCTATTAAGCTAGAAAGAGCTGAAATTTATGATTCCACTTCAGATGTTTAAGAGTGTGTGTTACTCAAGGGCATGCCATACATCCAAGCTTACTACAACACTTTCCCAGGGAACGCCTTTTTTTCCCCATCTCTGGCAGATCAGTGTGGTGTCTTCACTGTCTAAGATGACATTTTAGAGAAGTTTCTAAGCTTCAAGAGTGGGAGCAAGTGCTGTGCCTTTTCTACACTCTCTCAAGAAACAGACATCTTCTGCTTCCCACTGTAATCATCCTTACCCTTCCCACCTCATGTCTTCTTATTCGTACCCCCCCTTCTAACAGCTTCCCTTGATTCTCTTAATGCTGCCTGGTAGTCATTCTAAACCCAACCAGAGCAAAGCAGAGTAGCCAACATTCATTAAGACTTCCTTATTTCAACCTTAAATGCCATGCCCTGTATGAGAAACAAACAAACAAAATNCCCCCCACCAAAATCCTGTATGTTTTTAATACTGGGTGTGAAGTTTGGGCTAGAATATCATTAATCCCATTTTAAAAAAGAAATTTACAAAATAAAGTTTTCCACATTTCCTGATATTCCTTCTGTACCTTGCCAATGTGACAGGACAGTCCCACAGAGTCCAGCTCTTCAAGTGCATCCTTTCAGTTCTCTTGTGAACTTTTTAAGAAATCTGAAATGTTAGCAGCAGAATAAATGTTATTTGGTCTGCATTTCAATTAATGATCACCACCAGGAGTAATTTAGAACACTTTTCTTTTATACCTTTGAGGAGAGCGCACGTAACAGCCAATGTCTTGTTTAACTGAACAGCTCAAGAACAGATTGGGTAGGTTCAGCCTAAAGTTTGAAAAGTATCATGTACAGCCAAGAAAAAAATTCTCAGGGCTGAAGTAATATCTTAAACAGATGCTAACTGCAGCAAAGCAGGAAAACCAGTTCAAAGCTGAGAGTTTTTAAATAATCAGATATACAAGGTTATTTGCAGAACATTTGAGTGATTCTTAAAAATGTAACAGAACAGTATAATTAAAAGATGATGCGTACTACAAGGTCAGCACTGATAGCAACTGTTTTAATACATTTAAAGCTATTTAAATCAATTAGTATGACTTGGAACAGATTTACAGAAAGAAATAGTAATATAGTCTCACCTTTATAACATGGGGAAAAATGATTAATGAGGTGTCTGTGAAGTACAGTGACCTTAGTACGGGGGATTTATGTAATAAATGGTAAAAAATCAGTTTAAAAAAAAATTCTGTAGTTTTTCTCTTCTTTCTGAAAGGATGGATTTTGTTAAAAAAATAATAGAAAAATGAGATAGTAGGACCATAGAAAAACTTAGTCTGGAGGGTAACTCAGGAATTCATCTAGTTGAACCTCCAGCTCAAAGAAGGATCAGCTATACAAGGTCAGGTTAGTTACCTGGGGCTTTATCCAGTCTGGCCTTGAAAATCTCCAAAGATGGAGACTGCACAAGCTCTCTGGTCAATCTGTTCCACTACATGACTGTCCTCATGGTGAAAAAACTTCTTGTTATAGCCAGTCTAAATATCTTTCGTCTTAACTTATGCCCATTGTCTCTGGTCCTCCCACAATACACCACCATGAAGAGCCTGGCTTCATCTTCTTGGTGACCTCCTCATCAGAATCTGTCTCAGCTATCAAGAAAACATTCGTCTCAGTCAGCAACACTTCCTTGTTAGTGAATATCAGATCCAACTCTGCATCACCCTTGTTTGCCCCAACAAGTGCTTTTATGAATAAGTTATCCTTGACTCACACCAAAAATTTCCATAACTGCTTGCATCCCACCATAATTTTGCTATTCCAACTAAGATCTGCGATTCACAGAATTACTGGAGTTGTTGAAGAAAGGCTTCTCTGCAAAGCTACTTTCCAGCCAATTGGCTCCCAGCATGTATTTGTGCAGGGAGTTATTTCTCCCTATGTGCAGGGCTTTCATTTCCCTTTGTTGAACTGCATGGGGTTCTTCTTTGCAGATCCCTCCAGCCTCTTAGGTCCTTTTGAATGGCAGCACAATGACCTGGTGCATCAGCCACTCCTCCCAGGTTTGTATCATCTGCAAGCTTGCTGAGGGTATACTCTGTCCCATTATCCAGGTCATTAATGAAGATGCTAAACAGCATTGGACCCACTATCGATGCCTGGGGCACACTACTAGCGACTGACCTCCAGTTGAACTTAGTGCCCTGATCACAACCCTTCTGAGGCTGGCGGTTCAGCCCGATTGCTGTCCACTTTGCTGTCCACTTACCTAGCCAGTACTTCGTCAGCTCATTTGTGAGGATGTTATGAGACACAATGCTGAAAACGTTACTAAAGTCAAGATAAACAACATCCACTGCTCTCCCCACACCCACCAAGCTAGTTATCTCAATGTAGAAGGTTGATTAAGCATGATTTTCCCCTCATAAATCCATGCTTACTGCTCCCAGTCACCTTCTTGTTCTTCATGTGTCTGGCAATTGTTTCCAGGATTAGTTGCTCCATCACTTTCCCAGGGATCAAGGTGAGGCTGACAGGTCTGTAGTTCCCAGGGAGGTCCTTCTTGCCCTTCTGGAAGACAGGAGTGACATTCACTCTCCTCCAGTCCTCAGGAACCTCCCCTGATCATCATGGCCTTTCAAAGATAACTGAGAGTGGCCTCACAAGTATGGTGTTATCATAACATCAGCTGTTATGAAGTATATCATCATAGGGGAGAACTCTCCTGACGTTACATAGGCTATAGCTTTTCTGTATTGTATGAAACTCTCTTTTAGACCCAAATCATGTGGTTAAAAATAAAAACAACAACAACAACAACAAAACAACAACAACAAAAACCAAACAAAAAACCATTTTCTCTAGTATTTGCTGTTTGATTATGAGCTTCTTAGAGAACATTTTCAACCTTGTTTTTATGTGGTTGTAAGACCTGGAAATTTATTGGTTTCAAAAATGAAAGCTAAAATAATCTCAGAATTGTATGCAATCAAGAGAAAGGCGTTTCAAACTCTGTGTCATGTATCATGATATGTTTAATGAAAACCTGAGTTCTGACATTGCTACTGCTGCACAAGTGAATTATAAGACTTCTCATTCCCCCAAAATGGAAATTAATCTTTAGCATTTTTCTCATCTTTTCTTATCATTAAAACATCTGTTATTCAGACATAATATTTAATAAGTTCACAGCAAAAATTGCATTCTAAATACTTAGTGATATGATACTTAGACACTGCCTTTTATTCAGATCTTTTCAAATAATTTAAAAAGTAATCACATTTTATTGTACTAACTGATCACTTTGAGCTCATCTACATAGTAATAAGGGATAAAATGAATGAATTTTTTCATTAATTTTTCATGTTTTCCATAAGTATTAAACCATTTCCCTTAAAACTTCTCCTTCTATTGATTTGTGCACTCATTTCTGAGGATTGTCACTACCCATATATTGAGATAATTATCTTTGCAAAGCAGCTTTTTCTCAGAGAAAAGTCTTAAAACTTTCTGGACTTTTCATATAAGTGAAAAGCAAAGCTGATTTTCAGCCTTCTCTTTAAGATCAGCGTCCTGTAAAATCTGCTTTCTCAGATTTCTGAGATAAAATTAGGTCGGGTGAATGTTTTATGCCATGAACCCTGCTAGTTCCAGGAGGAATGCTTCTGGTTTGTAATATCTCCAAAACCCTGTCCACTTAACTGCTAAATTACCACTTTGTTAAATTGTTTGCTCACTGTGTCAGAACCATGGAAATCTGTGACAGTGCCCATTCATTTCTGAAAGCTTTTATTCAGAAGCAGTCTGAGATGTTATCTCAGAGATGTGACTGGGCTTTTTCTCACATGAGATAATAACTAGTATACCAGTTTAAATTATCAAGTGTTAATAACGAAGTATTTTAACACTGAGTTACCAAGCTCATCCCACAGACGTCTCCAGCACAACACCTTTCAACAGCTGCTTCCCAAAGTAGCAAAATTCCTGACTCCCCTAACTACGCATCGTAGCTGTGCATTTTCCAAATGAAATCACTGCAAACAGTAGAGTATTATAGAGCTGGGTAAGCCTCTGGAAGAGGCTTTGCTGAGGCAGAGGGAAAACGGCTAGTATTTCTTTTTGCAAAATCCCTTGTTATCAGCTTGCTGAAGAGACAATTTCAGGTTACACAGAACACGGTGAAAGGCTTGCTTGAAAGCTGACCTTTCTGAGATGAGATGTCATGGCTCACAGAGAAGCACAGATGCTTTGGAGTCTCAGCATGGATTTACAGGAACTCCTGGGGCTCCCACGGTGAAGTGAGAGACAAAAGAGTAGTAAACCACAGTATATACACATCTATCTCCCCTGGAGACAGTAAGAATACCAAGCTGTAAAGAGAGAGCTCAATAACCAGCGAAAGGAAGAAAACATGTCCATGAAAGCCTCTTGTATGGATACTGAAGTGACAAATATTATGGTATATGAGGCAATGCAACACAGAGCAGAGTAATATAAAAACAGGTTCCTGCAGTTCAGCAAAGCCGCTATGCATCAGCTGGGAAGCAGTAACCAGCCGTTCATATACCCAGACTTCTCTTATTCCACATTCAGCTCCTAACCTTAGGCACCCAAAGTGATTTAAACTGATGTGTTGAGCACCACAACTGTACTAAGCTAAAAATTGATTTACAGTCTGTTATGAAGTCTCGGATGACAGGCGATGAATTACCGAGTGTCCTGGTTTCAGCTGGGATAGAGTTAAACTTCTTCCTAGTGCTGTGTTTTGGATTTAGTAAGGAAAAATGTTGATAACACACTGAAGTTTTTAGTTGTTGCTAAGTAGCCTCCTAGTCAAGGACTCTTTAGCTTCCTATGTTCTGCCAGGTGCACAAGAAGCTGGGAGAGAGCATAGCCAGGACAGCTAGCCCAACTGACCAACGGAATATTCCATACCATATGATGTCATGCTCAGTGTATAAATAGGAGGCGTGGTCCAGGAAGTAGCGATTGCTGCTTGGTTATTGGTCAGCAGGTGGTGAGCAATTGCATTGTGCATCACTCATTTTGTATATTCTACCATTATTATTACTATTTTTATTACTACTACTACTACTACTGTTATTATTATTTTCCCTTCCTTTTCTGTTCTATTAAACTGCCTTTATCTCAATTAACAAATTTTACATTTTTTTCCCAATTCTCTCCCCCATCCTGCTGCGGGGTGGGGGGTGGGGGGAGTGAGCGAGCGGCTGTGTGGTGTTTGGCTGCCTGCTGGGTTAAACCACAACACTGAGCAAGTAAACTTGATCACTTTCTGGTAGGTGACATGCCCTTGGTGAAGTGTTAGGTAAAATCAATTTAAAGCAAATAATTCTATTTAAATCTTTAAACCAAAATATTCTTGTGGTCTTTCCAAAACATTTTTGGCCTTTGTGGAAGAACAACTTTGCAGACTGCTTGTAATTGCACTGAAAACTGAGGGATTTATTAATATAGAAATTGAGTTAGGTAGAAATAACTTAGCATATATTTTGGATTCTTTGCTATTCTAGACAATTTGGAACCTGATAGATTAAATTAACAATGAGGAATGACAGTTAGAAGCAGCTATTTTAAATCATTATGGGAATTCAGTTACTAAAATGATGTATGAGTCTTATGAAAAAGTGTATAATAGCATCCTCTGAGACAGTTGCATGTAACGCTAGAGCTATGATTTGTTCACCATTTAACTTCTTCAAAACATTTGATTTGACCTTGGGATTCTCTCACATTTGAAATGTTTGTGCCTACAGTTTCACATTATAAATGTAATTCCTTCAAAAGTTATTTAAATTACAGCATTTGGATAAATGTGAAATATCAAGTTAATACAATATTTCAAATACATTTTCTATCATGGCTGTTAACTGATCAAGAAATTGAGGAAAATTGGAACTATAAAAACAACATGCTTAAACCTATTTAAAAAATTAAATTAAAGAATCCTAAGTATGATTTCCAGTTGATAGAGAAAACAGTCATTCCAGGGAACTTACATGCTTTCTGAATAATTCTAAAAAAGCAAGCACTACAGGGAAGTGTGTCTTACAGACACATTGCATAAATTGGATGAATAGGTAGATTACAATGATAAGTAATTATAAATATCCTAGTTTTCTCATGAAACAAAAACCACATTTTAAACAATGTCTGACATTTTGATATTGAAAGGTAATAGGAGCTAGCTACACTTGTAGTGTATCTGCAGTGTATACTGCTCCTTCACTGCCTGCAGCTAAATTGAAACACTCAGTCTACATTTATACCATCTTCACAGTGTACACAGTCTGGTCCCTTGATCAGGTGGTATAGAATTTCTCATATCCATCCTTTTTATCATCTAGAGAGCCCTGGATAGGACCACAGAATCCCTTGCACCTTTACAGTACAGCAACTCACAAATACACACTTCTATTTTAAACTATTTTAGAAAAGGACTGATGCAGCTTGTTGAGAGGGAAGGCATGGCAAAGTTATGGCTAGCTAAAGTTTTTGCCTGTTCAGTGGTTCTGTACCTTCAAATAGGCCATTTTAATTTATTATATTTAAAATAGCATTGCTTGGTGCCTCGCTGGGAGCTGGGAACTGGCAGTGCTGAACTGCCCAGCAGGCTTTTCACAGGGCTACCAGCATAGCCCCATAATACAGCAGAGTTCTGGCTGAGTCATGCAGACTCTGATTCCTATTCCCTCTGGCCTACAAGTTGCTTTCCTCTGATCCCAAGCCATCACAATTAATAAGCACAACGATACATAAAATAGGAGTGCATTTTGCAGCCTGCCAGACTTGATGTTTTACAGCGTAATGCCAAGCGCATGGCATGTGTGTAAGGGCATGGCAGAGCCTGTGAGCACAGAAGACATCCTTGGATATCTTAGAAAATTGTAACAGGAAGAAGAAGCAAAATTTGGCAATGATTTGGGACCAAACTGTTTGCAGAGCAAGGACCTTGGCAGAAAGTATCTTCTCTTTCACTTCCATGTTTTCCCATGGAAAGAGTTAGCTGGCTTGTTCCAAATCAGAGCAGTGTGGTTGACCAGAAGATTAAGGGTCCAAACTGAAAAAGGAAATTAATTAACTTGGCAAACAGATTTGAACAATGATTCAAATAATCTTAATTTTGAACCCTAGCATTCCCAAGCTATGTAAACTTGGACCCCTGAGCATACCTCAGGCTAGAGGTAGGGGAACACATGTGCACCTGATATGATTCTAATCAAGGTCAGTTCTGCTCAGGTCTCCATGGGATATAGAAAGTTAAGCATGCTCACGAGGGAAGTGTCCTCATTTCAAGGATCTCGAAGTACCCACCATCCACAGGTATGAGTGCAAGAGTCATGGTACTGAAGAGAGAAAGAAAAATGATAAAACTGGAACATGATTGAGGTAAAAAGAGAATTTCTTTGTTGGAGGAAGTAGTGGGTTGCACATGTTAAACTATTGCTATAAGAAATCCTACCTTTGAGTGTAAGATCACCCCTGAAAGAAAATGAAAAAGAAAAACACACATTAATAAGAGTAGAAAGTTTAAGAAAACCAAGGCCTTACTAATTATCCTTACTTACTTCAAGAACAGGAAAAGCTTACGGTGACTTGAGAGGGCTATTAACACCAGCAGGAATTTCTTTTAATCCTAACCACAGACAAGTGAGTTTTCATCATGGCTTTCTGATGTTTTATCCCTCTTGCATAGCTACTTCATCCCCTACATTAGTATTTCTATCCATTTTTTCTGTCATTCCTATTTGTTTTTACATAAATAATGTATGCTTAATTAAATTACTTCCACAGCGAACCAGCCATGAAAAACCTCATTGTCAGAAATATTAAAAGATAGTATGACTTTTGTTTATAAGAAGAAATTAATTTTTCTTTTCTTATTTTTAATGAACATAAAAGTCAGATGAAATTCATTCACTTGCTGCAAAGGTAAATTCTGATAATAATTGGGGTTTTAAGTTGCTTTATTTGCATGCATATATTTCCTCTCCTCTGGAAATATTCCAATGTACTGATTAACTCAGTATAGAAATCTAATCTGGAATAGTCATGGAATGAATTATAAAAATAAAATGAATTTTACTAAAAGCAATGCAAAGTCAGTGCTGCATTCATACCCTCGTGTAACATTCATTACAGTTGTAATTCACCTGTTGTGCCCATTAACATGTAAAAAATAATAATTCAAAAATCCTTGTGCCTTGCAACATCTCAAACTCAATCATTACATTCAATATAGAAAATTTTAGACAAATCTTTCTGAGATAAAATTAATGAAAAGCAGTTCAGTGCCCAAAGCAGGAATTGAAAAGTTGTTACATTTTTCTCATATGAACTATTTAATCTCTTAAGCTTAGAATTCACTTAAGAAATCAGTTATGAGTACAGCAAATATCTTTGTCAATTCATGCATTTTCATGAAATTAAACATATTGTAGTATGTGTCTGCATACTAAACCCCAAAACTTTCAAAATGGAAATGCTCTGCAAGTTTTTCTAGTTAGAAAAAAGTACATCACCAGGGATTTAAGAAAAAAAAAAAAAGGATTATTCAATTAATCAAAACCAAAAATGAAAACCTGTAATAATTATAAGGCAGAAAGATTCCAGGTAGAAAAGGGATCTTTAAATAGCAGAAAAAAAATAAAGTAAGAATTAGTGCTTTCAAGATGAGGCTAGAAAAATTTGAACTTGAAACTGTAAATTTTAATGGTAAGTTAAGTTATTAATCACTGGAGCAATTTTCCAAGCACATAATGGTACTCTAGAATTTGAAGTCTTCAAATCTTTCTCTACTAAAAGAAGGAGACTCTTCACAGAAGTTACTTGCTGAAATCATATGGCCTGAGTAATTCAGGAGATCAAAACAGACAAAATGCTGTTTTTTCTAGTTTTCAAAATCCAGTCTATGGAATGCAATTAATATTGCAAGTATATATTTCAAGTCAGCAAACACTGTTTGTATGGGGTTCCCTTGAAACTTCACATTCTATCTTCATCGATGTATAATTTTTGTGAAATTAACAATTTGATGTCACCTGGCAGCTCTACCTCAGGAAAAACTTCCTGGAAAGTTCAAGCAAAAATATTCCAGATGTTTCTGAGGACAAGGATAAGTTAAAATGTGTAATTTTGCATTAAAATGGTCTGACGATCTTTCAGAGATGCTGATGATTTTTTATGCAAAGATCTTGGCAGAAAAATTACATTTTAATCACAAATGTAGTTTTTCCTGCTATAGAAATCAACTAACTGGAGATTAAGGTACAGGATTTTCAAAAATCTCAGCCTGCAAATATTTATTAAGGAATGTTGAGACTTTTTTCAATAAAGTCTCTGAAGATTTGTTTTTCACTGAGCAAGGTAAAGTGCCTAAGAGCTGCCCATGCTAACTACCTGGCTATATGGTTTCCCCACACTGAAGATGCATACCCCATTTCTTCACAGCTCCCAAAGCTGATGCACGTCTGTATGTATTATAGTTACTGTGAGACTTGAATATCCTTCTGTCCAGAACTGCAGGAGTGAAGCTAAATTTTCTCTAAAATGTGTAGTAGCTCAGAAATAGAGCCAAGCTATTACAGCTGTGTAGCTTACAGGTCTGGTTTGCATTTGGACAGTCCAAAGTACAGCCAAAGTTTATATAGACAAACCCTGAAATGTTCTGTAAGGTGACAGAATATTGTGGGTTGTGCTGTGCATCAAGTATTTTGGGAAATATGTATGTATAGAGAGATATGTGTATTAGGTTAGTTGCTGATTTAAACTCATTTATTTGTTCCAGTTTAGATCAAAGTTACTTGGGTAATATCTTAATGCTGACCACACAAACCTGATTTCTACCTGGCTTTTGTTTTTTCACTAACAAAATTTTATAAAGTAATTATTTGCTGATTCCTTCTCTTGGTTAATCTTCCTTTATAGACACTCAAACTAAATTTTGGATTTTGATTATATGGGAAAGTTTCACAGCTGAAAACTTATGGAAATAAATCCCTGCCTATTCCCTGTGGATTTTAGAATTTCCATAAAAGTATTAAAAGAAGTGTCAATTTCTGTGAATTCAGTAAGTTTTAGTAAGCTATTCACAGACTGCCGAACAGGCTACGAACCACAGCATAAGTAGACATGCATCTTGAGTGGGATGAGAGTGGGGAAATCCTTGTCTGAGGGAAGGAAACAAGGGAGCATATTTAATAGATGTCTTAACCACACTTTCAACAAGACAACACACTGTGCAATTTTAATAGTTGGTTATGAAAACATAGAGGAGTCAGGAGGAAGAGGATGGTATTTGTAGCAAGCTCCTTTTCACTTCTACACAGAGAAAGCAACTTGGACACGGCTGGGTGCAAAGCCAAGTATCAATTCCTTTGAGGGCTGTTTTTTGTGGCAGTCATGCTATTGGCACACCCCATTACTGGTCATCAGTAACCTCTAGCAATTAGTCACTGTGTGGAAGTAACTTTCCATCAGCAATCAACATAACCTGGCAGTTTGTGGTTCATTGCTCCCCTTGTCTGCTCATGTTGTATAGCAAGGGGAAAAGTGGAGAGAAGATAATATTCTGGAGAATTATCATTAGCACTGGTCAGTGTACCCATGCAGTGCCAGTCTCCTATCCAAAAAAGGCTTTCCAGGGTCCTATGTGTAAGTTCTCCATGCACATGCCATACTCCATTGCCTCCCAGACAAGTGCAACTAAAACGTGCACTCACAAAGTTAGGCTCTTCCCTTTGCCAGGGTCTTTCAGATGCCTTCAGGTTGCAAGGTGCAGCTAGTGTCTATGTGACACTAGAAAAGGACTCCTTCATCAGATCTGCATGACTGTTCAGGCCCAATGAGTTAAGAAAGAGTACCCTACTCCCTTTGTTGTTTCTTGTCCTGAGGATTTATTCAAAGCTTCTCTTGAAGTCTGAGAAGGTTGTTCAGAACCTTGTCTTCCTAGCTGTACTGGCTCTAGCTAGGATGGAGTTAACTTTCATCATAGCAGCCCACACGGTGCTGCGCTCTGTATTTGTGGCTAAAACAGTGTTGATAACATACCAATGTTTTGGCTATTGATGAATAGTGCTTGCACAACATCAAGGCTTTCTCCTCCATCCCCTTATCCAAAGTGAGTAGTCTGGTCAAGTCCTAAGTTACAATTTATATGTTGATGACTGTAGTTGATCAAGGAGTTTTGCTAAATTCAGACTGGCAGGGTTTCTTCTTTTGTTATGTTCAGAGGGGACATAGCTGGGCAGCTGACACAAACTGACTAAAAGGGTATCCCGTAGTATATGATTCATGCTCAGCAATAAAAGCTCAGAAAGGAGGAGGAAAGGTTGATGTTCACGCTTATGGCATTTGTCTTCCCAAGCAACTGTTACTTGTGCTGAGGCCCTGCTTTCCAGGAAGTGGCTGGACATCTGCCAGTTGATGGGAAGTAGTGAATCAACTCCTCTTTTTCCTTTGCTTGTGCATGCAGCCTTTGCTTCAGTTATTAAACTGTATTATCTTGACCCATGAGTCTTCTCTCCTTCCTTCTATTTTCTTTCTACCTCATGGGAGAGGGGAGTGAGTGAGAGGCTGGGTGGGTGTTTGGCTGCTGGCTAGGGTCAACCGACCACAATAGCCAAAGAGCCAATGCAGCTAAGCACACTGGAAGCATGCACACTGAGCTGTGGCCTGTATTCCAACCTTTCACATAAGCAACTTCCAGCTTTTCCATACGAAGCTGTATTGCTGAGAGCCTCCTTTTCCAGTTGTGCCTAGGAGATGCTGCTTGCAGGGGAGCCATAAGTAAAGAACATGTACATATGGAGACTGGTCCCTGCTCTGCTCATGTCCCACATGGCCCCTACGGCCCTGCCTGTTGTTTTCTGTAAAAAGGCATAAAAGTTAGGCAATAAGAAAGCTATTTAACAGCCTACTATACCTGTGAATATATACTAAGTCAACCAATTGGTTCACTACAGATAATAGCTCAGGATTGACCGTATATCATATGGACTATGAGGGGGAATGAGGCTCTGAAGCCAAATGGGGAGTAAATCACCATGATTTAGTGATACATGCACTCTAATAATATCTTCTGTTTGGAATATCTGCTTCTGTAAATTACCTAAAATTTTTGTTATGGCATCTCTACTTCAATTAATATCATTACTGTATCAAATTTTAGTGCCAACACTGAAAAAAGCTTTATGTTTGTTGTTCTTTGGGCAGCACTTCAGGTTGAAAAATGGCACAAAAATTATGCTGAGGTTTTCAGGACAACAAAGAATACGGAAATAACAAAAAAAGAAACCCTGCCAGTCTGAATTTAGCAAAACTCCTTGATCAACTACAGTCATCAACATATAAAATGTAACTTAGGAGTTTGAAGACCTTATTCGGAAATTGGTCACTATATGAAGTGACAGTTGACTAGAACTTTTAATTCAGCTGCTGATTTTCAAATTCATAGGAAAATGTAGAATTGTCACAAATGAAGAGTTAAGTCCCATTACTACTGTTTGCTGATGAGGAAATAATCGTCTCAGTAACTATATAAGAAAATAGGGCAAGGAGAACTGAATGTTGAAACAGTCAGTACAAACTGTTCCTGTTACAATGGCTAGTAGGGTAGTGGGTGAAACAAGTTGCTCCAGGGAAACACTAGAAGCAGTCTCAAAGAGTACCTCTAGGCAGAGCAGTTTTCCTTTAGGTTCTTGAGTGCACTAAACTATGTGTTCTCTGAAATCTTGTGCTGTTGTTAAGATTTGGGTGGCTCTAACAGTCACATGAGCAGGAAGGAGTCCACACACCTGCATCCTCTAACAGGCATCTGTTCCTTTTCAACACACAGAGCCAGCCACACAATAATGTTACTGTATTAACAATTAATTTTCCAGATATCAAACTGGTACCTAACAGATCCTAAGAAGCCAGCTAGGGACTGTTGTTAAGGTACAGTATTTGTCTTATTGTGATGCCATAACTAATGCTTTAGCAGAACATATTTGTTTTCTAGAGCGAAGACCTTAGTAGAAATAAAGCATCTGGTGTATGGTTCACACGTCCCCCGTCCTCCCTTCTTATTCTGGAGAATGTTTATGTCATTTTTAGAGTTGTTGTTTTCCAAAATGGAAATTTAGGTAAAAAAAAATCTAAGAATCAGATTAGGAAAAAGAAATATATGTGTGTGTGTGTGTGTGTGTATAAAATCTTATATGTGAATACAGAAAGCAGTGTAACTGTTTGTTGGAGAAGCTCTAGTCAAATCAAACCATGCAAATATGACAACCTTGTACTTCCCCCCCCCACCCCCCGAAAAAATCCTTGAGTTAACTCTTGAAATGCTTAGACAGATAATTATTTGGGTACTCCATCTGAAGCGAGCTTGAGGTTGAGGAACTGAACAGAAATTTACCTGTGACTCCTGCCCACGGCTTTAGCATCTTGCACACGGCAAGAGGCGACGGCTCTGCTGTGACGGCAGCGCTCCTCCTGCTGGTGACCGGGCACCGGGCAGCAGAGGGGCCTCACCTGCGCTGGATGCAGCAGGAGTGACTGTACCAGACTGATGTTGCAAGACCAAACTTTCAAGGAGGTATCAAGAGCAGACCGAGAAAAATGGCCTGCTCAGGGAGATGGAAACTGGGGGGAAAAAAAAAGGGTGTGGGAGAATGGGAATAAAATGAAAAAGAGCTAGGAAGAGATGAGAGGAGAGCCTGGAATAAGCTGTACGAGGTCACGGGCCAGAGTATACTAACACCAAAGGACAAAGGTGCAGAAAGGTGAAAGATTGAAGGAGGACAACAATTGTTTTGCTTGCCAGTTACTCTTTTGGGACAATTAAAAGGGTTCTCTGAAAAAAATCTAAAATTCCAAATCTCTTATTACAAAAGTTACTAATGAGACATCACAATTCAGATACTAGAAAATAAATTTCACAGTGAAGATGGTTAAGCAGTGGAACAGCTTGCCAAAACAGATGGTGAAATTTCTGTTATTAAAGATAGTCAAAGACTTGTTTGGACATGGCCTTGAGCAAACTGTTTTAGCTTCAACTGCACTTGCTTGGAGCAGAAGGCTGGATGGAAGATGGGCAGAAGTCTCTCCTAATCTATATCTTTCTGTGAATCTAAGATGGATTTTCTGGGGGAGGTTCCAGATGCTGTTGGAAAAGAAGAAAATCTAAAACTTGCACACACAACAATCAAGTAGACAAAAGTTTATCTTAATCCTAGCAATTCTTATCTCCACAACCTTGATCTGATAGCTTCCAGTAACAAAGCTTTTAGACCCTTTTCAGGCATAGCCCAATGCTTCAGCCACATGATCTGTGCCTTATTTAGGTGATAGGCTGACTTGGGGCTGTGCAGAAGGGAAGGCAGCATTGTCAAGATCGTATTCTGATTCATTGCAGCTACTAAAGTCAGCGAAGAAAGCTTTGTAGGAAGAAAAGAAGTTTCGTTCAGGCAAACCAGTGTAGGTCTGGAGAACTAGAGCTTATGCCCGCTTGTGTCACCGAGCTCAACAGACTGCCTATTCAGGGTAAAATTTTGATGAATGTTTTCCTAGTTTTACATATGAACAAGTTCGCATCCAGAACCTATTTTGTGGAAGTGCTGGGCACAGGACAGCAAAGCTAATGCATGAAAGAGCTTTTATACAAGCAGAGATTAAATGAATTTAGGATCTTTGAACATGGAAAAGAAATAATTGAGGGAGGCAATATGACAAGGTCATGTAAAGTCATGACTGCCCTAAAAAAGGTGAATAGGGAATAATTCACTATTTCTTACAAGAACTACAGGAAACATCACAAGAAATTACCAAGCTGCAGATCAGAAGCAAACAAAGGACTTCTTCCACACAAAGTGTAATTAAACTATAGATTTCATTACCAAAAATATAAACCATTTGTAAAAATGGTTAGATGAATGCACAGAAGACCATCCATCAAAGGTTACTACAATGAAAAACGCAGATATAACCTTTGACTTGGGAAGTCCCTCAAAGAAGTGACTTTGCATGAGGACATCCATTTTGCCTGTTGACATAAGCACACCCATGCTAAGTTTTCTCATCCATTCACAAGCAACTGCGTAAACAGTCTGGGCAGATAACAAATGGCATGTGCCTAACAAATAGCACTGTTATCTCCTTTGACCAGATGCAAAGATAGATACTATGATTTAAGTGCCCATTTGGTTTACACAAAGGATGTGACATGTTGCAAAACACACTTATTTTATTGCCATGAATCCAGTCATACTGAAACCCAAGCCTTGGGATCCTGGAATAGAGCCAGCTATAATGTAAAAAAAAATGCATAAGGAAATGTGTTACCAAAATAGAAGTACCAGGTGTGGGAGATTGGATTTACTACCACATCCAAAGAGTTTCCTACTCTTTGTTTTACTGGAGTTATAATCTGGGTTTGGCTTTTTTACTTATAATACCTTAACTGAAGGATAATTAATTGTGTGTTTTGTTTTCCCACAACAAGTGGTTCTCCTAGCATTTGACAGAACAGTATCACTCTGTACTAGTCCTGTTGTTATTCTCTTTCCCTAAACTTTCAGTTCTGGTTGCTGATGTATGTGAAACACATTTTTGTCTTCACACTTGTAACAGGAACTGTCAGTTTTACTGAGGGTTTTCCGTTACTGCTTTAGTCAAAGATTTACTAGCACCGCAAAGAAGCAATCAAAATGCCTACCCCTAACTTTTCCTCTTATATTTGGAGGGGTAGTATTATTTTGGCTGAGCAACCACAGTTTTCCACATATGCAAGAGCCTTAGCAACTTTGATATATTGAAGTTTAAAAATTCCCATACTTGGCATAACTGACTTGGTATTTTGATAGAGCAACCGGTGTTCTTGCTGCTACTTTGAGCCATGGCATTGCACTGTCTCCCCAGCTCAACAGCAACGTTCCTCTTTAAGTTCTTCAGGGACAGCTGGGCCAAGGGGATTGATGAAACCAGAATGGCAGGGACATAACAGCTGCAGAAAGGATCTGGAGGGAGTCCATGTCTTTTCTTTGAGGTATGAGGACTGCTTTTAAAAGGGGGTGGGGATGTGGATAGATGCCCAATCTCCCTGTTATTAAAAAGTAATGTGAATCGAGCACCTAGCAGAGAAACAAAAATGAATCCCAGGAGGTGCCTTTTTACATTTTTAGTCTCATATATCTTCTGTGAGTCTAGTCCTATGAGCTAAAAGGGTTCTTCTCTGACACTGACAGTCAAAAAGCTCACTGTAGTAACACATTAGACAGATACACGCACCTGCACAGTGGTTAGTTCAGATCTTTAGCAGAGCAAGCACAGTAATCAGCACATCAAGGACATCCCATCGTGCTGATGATGATGTGCTGCTTCTCCTGCCATCCACTGCTCCCTGGCAATCTCCTCCAAGTGCCAATGCCTCCAGAGAATCTGTTGGCTTGGTCCCATCTCACTCATTTCTCAGGGCCAGCAGATAGCCCTGTCTAAAGCTGTGTAGGAAACAATTTTTATTCTCTTCACTGGAGCAAAAGTGACAGATTCTGAAGAATATCAGGTACAAAGTTGTTGCACAAGCAGCATTCAGAATAGCCCAAACCTGATGATATCAGGGTTCTCATGCAGGGCGCACAAGACCATCATAGAATCAAAAATGGTGCCTCATTCTGGCATGGATGTGAACCCAGGCACTAGCTACAGGCTATTCTCTGAAGAGTGTTTCTCATGCTAGCTCTGGATATATTGCATTTTGTATATGTAATTAAGCTGTAATAAGGACAGACCACAAACAAGAGAATGATGCTAACACACAGGAATGAGAGACAGACTAGCTCCTTCAGGCCATGTTAAATACAATTGAAGACAGATACTCTTCTCAGTAGGCTTTAGCCTAGACAGCAAACTGTTGATTGTACCACATTTTTCTATGATTCTATGAATTTACTGAATCTAAGAGAGAATGAAATATCATTCTCTAGTCTGTGAGCAGAGGCTCTCACCTCAGGAGAAGATGACTTGGATTCCAGTTTCTTATTCAATGAATACTTGATGTAAAATACTTTTATCAGACCAGCTATTTGAATCCAGGTGAGCAATCTAACCAAGTAGAGTAATTGCTGTTCTCTATAGACAGGCAGTAAATTTATTAACCCATCTTTTGATGTGATCAGAACTCCTCCTATAACACTACTGTTCTCCCCTTAACATGACAGGTGTGTGAATGTAATTCTTCCTCCAGGAAGGCTGATGAACAAGAAAAGCTGAAAATCCTGATTTCAGTGCATTATTGAGGAGTGGGTACCCTGAGCTTCAGGAGATGATTCTGAGAGCCACCTCTACTAGTTCCTGGAGCCTACTGGGCGGCTTGGGAGAAAACCTCCTCAGGAAGGGCACTGATTCCAGCTTAGGCTTCCCATAACCTGAGTGAGTCCTTTGGACCATTATGAGTTAGATTCAGACAATAAGTAAATCTAACTATCAAAATATTGTGGAAAGTTACGATGAAGCTAATAAAGAAGTTCAGGTGACCGAGCAGTTCAGCTTATTGTCCTGTAGATCACAGGGTTTCCTGAAGAGTTCATCAGAACTGGGCTTAACTGCTTATGTCACACATTTCCAGAAGTTAATTCCTTATTAACCTGAGAAAAAAGGCAATCAAAAGAGCTGTTAGAGAAGAACAAAAAATAACCACAGCCTCAGGCACAGAAAAACTGTATGGCTCTGAGAAAACTCTGTCCCTGGAGCTCCAGAGCTGTCAGAAAATAAACTAAATTAGAATTTTCATAGTGTGAAAAAACAAAACTATGTGCTATTTTGAGATTTTTTTTGTCAAAAGACTAAGTTGCCTTCCATCATTATTTTCTCTGCCTAAACCAACAAAACCAGTGTGTAGAGCCCCAAACATTAGCTAAGTATTTAGGTCTAGTAAAGTTAATATTATGGACCAAATGTTTCACTTGATGCAGTTATAACATCCGATGGCAGGAAGTTCACAGATCAATAAAACATTATTGTGTTTCAAAGCCACAAGCCCAAAAATTCTCTAACATTTTGGGAATAATATATTGAGATACCATCTTCCTCTGCAAATAAATAAATAAATAAATAAATAAATATTCTGTTTTATTGGGAATAACTACTTCTAGCTCATTTTGTAATTCTATGGAACATTGTCTGAGGAGCAATTTAGATACAAACATGAAATTTACGAAGTATGCAAACACAATGTAAAATGTAAGCGTTTTCTAGATAACATAGGCATCACCCCTTGCCTTTTGCTTGATTATTAAAAATAAAGCAGAAGTTAATAGGCATGAATCTACAGTCTGCTCTTTCATGTGTGTTTAACATAGCATCTTCCTAAAGAGATCTAGGACCTGTTGCAAAATCTTCTGAAATCAACATCACTGGCAGCAATCCACATCATAACAGAGCAGGCAAAACTGCGACATGTTTTACATTAAGTATTTTTTTTTTTTAAATGGCAAACTGTTTAGTTAGAGAAACTGAGGATGGGCTGACCTTTTTTAAAGATTCTCTGGTCACTGTTGCTGACCTGTCAGACTAACTGTGCACTTATTCTATTGAAAAGTAAGATCTTGTCTATTTCTATGGACCTTCACATCCTAAAAACTAACAAGTATATTTAAAGGAATCAACCCCTGCTGAAACAAAAAAAACCTCTTGTGGCATTCTTGTTGTGATAATAGCTGCTAGTGATCTGCACATATAAATGGATGTCTATTCAAACCAGATACAAATATATCACATTAGTATGCCATATTTATTTAATGGAAGTAACAGAGAAACTGTACACTGTACCAACCATGCCAACACTTCCTTAAAAGCTTCTGACTGTTCTCCAAAAATGAATTAACTAATGTTGAATAATAAAAAATTCAAACTAAGACTTCTTTTACTCAGTGCCAAATTGATATTATGTTAGGTATTTTCTCCTCTAATCAGGAGGATTCTGGTTTTATTTTCCTTCACATCCAGCTGCTCAGCATTCACCCTAAGATTCTGCCAATTCTACAATAAAAAAGCATGTACAGATGCAGCTTGTACGAAACACAGTGACAAAAAAGTAAGTTTCACTATAAAACACAACAGAAGGAGATTCAATTATATCTTAGAAAAAATGTTTGTTGTAACAGAGAGTGACAACAGCAATTGTTTCAGTGTTTGTGTCCTGGTTATCAGGAGTGCCCATGACTTCTCTTGTCTACGTAAGCAGAGGCTCAGTTCAGAGGTAAAAAGTCAGGTAGGCTTATTATAACCAGTAAGACAATGTGTTAACACAGAATCATATCCCCTTTGGCCAATAAAAAAGGATGTGGGTTTGGCTGTAGGAAAACCTCTATATGAATATCAAATCACAGAGTAATTACTGGAGTGTAAGCAAATGTGTGCAGTTGCTTTTATCCCAAACTCTCTTGTCTTCTCACCTGGTTCCCTGTTTGAAACACAGATGTTTTCTTAACCCACCGGATCTAGTTTTCAGGGGATGAGCAGTATTGTGAAATAGTGAAAGTGCTTGTGGCCAAAATCCTACAGTGAATACACAGAATCATAGAGGGATGCAGAATTGAAAGGAACTCCAGACATCTCTAGTCCAGCCCCTGCTCCAGGTAGGACTGACTTCAAAGCTACATCAAGCTGCTCAGGAGTTTATCCAAGCACGTTCTGAAAATCTCCAAGGATGGACATTCCCCATCCTCTCTGGGCAACCTGTGCCAGTGCTCAGACACTCTTGTGGAAGTGAACTTTTTCCTTCCATCCACTTGGAATTTCCCTTGTTCCAGCCCATGGGTATTGTTTCTGTTCCTTTCTTCGTGCATCTCTGAGAAGAGTCTGACTGCGTCTTCTCTACAACACCTCTCTGAGTAGAAGAACAAAGCAATTGGATTCCCCTGAGCCTTCTCTTTAAGCTACACAAACAAATTCCCAGCTTCTCACTGTATGCCATGTGCTCCAGCCCCTCAACCATCTCAGTGGCCCCCTACTAGAGTCACTACAGTTGTTCTGTTGTGCTGCAAAGTCTATAGCAGCCATCATCTTGCGATCTATTCCTGCTTCTTCCACTATCCAGCCGTGTGATTCTAAGAAGATCAAACCACAATAATTTTTCTTTTTCTCTTCCCACTTTGTTTACTATGTCCCTTTGGAATGTGAATGCCTAGAAGTAGGAATTGCTTCTACCACTTGTACGTACAGTTCCAAATATATCAGGATTCTGATCTCTGTTGGCTTCTGGGCATTGCTACAATAGAAAGAGCAATAATACTTATCCACAGTAAGCACACAGGGAAAATATAATTAAATAGGACACAAAGAGAAAGACTTCACCATAAAAACAAAAACTAAAGTATGAAATGAGGAATAATGATTTTTTACTGTCCTCACATTGTTTCTTTCACAGAGCAGAAGTAGAAGTTACTAGAAGCTGGAATAACCACCATATTTTTTTCCCCATTTTTGCTTCACTGCCTGGAGCCACCATCCTTGTATCTTCCACAGTCACTGGACAAAAGTATCAGTCTTGGGAACAGCATCTCCCATTTCCTTTACACATCCTGCTCTCTGCAGGATGGGATTCACCACTGCCTTTCTTTGGGTTTATGCCAATAGATGTTCACTGAAATGTTGGAGTTGTGTTGTCATAAGTATAATGGGTGAAGACAGAATCAGGTTGTAGATGTGATGTTTTTTTCAGAAGGTTCCTAGGGTGCTAGATTTTTTATGTATCATCTCCAGTGCCACTGGGTGTCATAGGCATCTCCAGGCAGGTTTCATTGTAAAAAATAGGGTCTCTCCTTTTTTAGTTGCCTCACTGAATGCAGAATAAACCCAACGATTCTTATGTCCAGGCAGGATATCTGTGTAGTTATTAGTGTTCTTGTTACACAAGTGATATTGATAATTTCATTCATGTAAACAGGTGGCCAACTGAAGAATATAACATGCCATTGAATGAAGATTAATGTTCTTCACTATACTGTTCAAGGGTAAACATATTTTATCACTTGATAAAACTTGACCTACCTTACTAGTCATTTAGAGTTTTATATAAACACAGTTTTTTCCCTTTCTGAGTAGACAAGACAGAAATTGTGTACATGAAGAATTCAAAGTACAGTGGATCAGAAAATTGTTAGGTGTTAGAGAATTTTTTTTCTCTCCAAATTTTTTTCCAAATCTTTCTTTTGTTCCAAAGTGTTAGAGGAAGTTTTCCCATTTCTAGTTTCTAAATGAAGTTTTGGAAGCATGTTCTGTTGTTTGTTTCTCAGTTTTGAAGGATTAAAAATAAAAAAATATTGTCAAAGAATCATCTGTGGAAGTGTACATGAATAGGCCATCAAAATTACTGCTAAGAGAAAAAGTTTTGTTCACTCTCATTTTTTCCTCTGTTTCATAGATAAAGGGATCAGACAGTCTCAATGACTAAGGTTATAGAAGTAATTAAACACCAATCTTCCAGGTTACAGTTCAAAGTATTAAGCCCAAGTTCTTGCCTTGTTTCATAGAACTGGTAAATATTTAGACCAGTAGATTAAAAAGCATGGAATAATAATGGTATTGTCCTGGAACAAAATTGCAGATCAAATTACTGAACACAAGCAAACACAAAACCCAAACAGAAAATCTCCTGCAATTCAATTTATTTGGTGTTAAGACTCTCTTAGATGAATTAAGAAAATGTGATTCAGCTTTTTCCTACGTTAAATGACACAGTTCCATGTAATAAGGCAAAAATGATCTGGGGTTTCTGGGTCATCTGTCTTCCCCCAACTTTTCTTGCCCCAAAAGCACACGTTTCTTGAATTTCCTGGTTTGACTTATTGACTGGATAAAACCCTGCAGCTTTTCCCTTAAGAAACAAAAGAAACAAAACCATACAGAATTTTTTTTTTCTGGGAATTCTCTAGATTGGTCTAAAGAAATTCCATTAACATACAGCACTCCCTCTTAAATTAACAATTTTTAATGCTTTTTTGTTTTGCATATTATAGAGTTGGCTCTTTCATGAAAATGAATAGTTCCATGGAAACATCAGATCAGTGCTCAAAGACGGCCAAAAACCATGGTGAATGTTTGTAAATTATTGGGAAAAGAATAGAGAATAAAAGCTACTGTTATGCCACTGCCATGCAGTTCTAAAACTGTTTCTTGTCAACTTCCTCTCTACTCCTTTACCACAGAAAGGCTATAGCATGATTGGAAAACATATGGACAAGGTCAACAGTGAGGATAAAAGGTATGGAAAGCCTCTGTATGAGAACAACTAGACAAGGACTCTTCAATTTAGGATGGAGGTGACGAGGTCATGGAAAAGGTACGTAAAAAGCTTATGAAATCATANCGAGATCGCCCACCACGGACCCCGGAGTGACCGCTCACTACTGAAGCACTAAAAGACTTGGACTCTGAGACATCGCGGATCCATGGTGGTGACTATTCTTGAAATTCTATCTCGAATGCTTGCTTGATTTCTATCTTTTTTCTAATCTATCCTATAGCTACTAACTTTTACTTTTGATAATAGAATTTGTTTAGGACATACAGTATCATTACTAACTTTTATTTTTGATAATAAAAGTTGTTTAAGACATACAGCATTTGACCCCGTTTGCATCTTAATCTCGCTCTTAGGATCACATCAAAACCTCTCCTGATATTGGATCAGGACAGAGGCTAAACAGTCCCAGTTCCCTCAGCCACTCCTCATAATACTTGTGCTCCAGGCCCTTCACCAGCTTCGTTGCCCTTCTCTGGACACGCTCCAGCACCTCAATGTCTTTCTTGTAGTGAGGGGCTCAAAATTGAACACAGGACTCAAATTCAAAACAGCCTGGGGGGAGAGAGGATACAGGTCACTGCTTTTACCAAAAAAACTCTAGGAGCCATCAAATAAGGCTAGTAGGTAACAGGCTCAAAACAAACCAAAGGAGGAGGTTCTTCACACAGTGTGAAACTAAGAAACTCCAACTGTTGGTGAGAGCTAACCAACATGTTAATTTGCATGGCTTTGAAGGGAGACGAGATGGTGTAACAGAGGGAAATCCATAGAGTGGTAAAATATGCAGAAGTCACTTCTGCACTGGGAAGTCCCCAAGCTGTGAGTCCTTGGTGCTGGAAGAGTATTTGGGGCACTTATGACTACATGTTTTCTTTATTCCTGTATTCTTTCCCTAGATATCTGAGCTGGTGACAGGGAAGGCAGAGGCATGAGGCCATCCATGCCTGTGTGGCAATGGCCAAATAACTGCACTTCCTTCATGAACATCCATGACCTTCAATCTTCAAATGGATTTTGTTTGCCTTCCTCCAGCAAAGACAAACCTCCATTGCAAAGACAAACCTTTACCTCTGGCCAAGCTCACCAGATTTTGACTTTTCCTGGATTCTACAGTATGCACTGGTTTGTACCAGCCACTCGGACTTTTTGTGCATACTAAATTTAATGCAGCCCCAATTAATTCTCTTGCTCTAAACATTGTTTAGAAGCCAAGTCAGAGCTTCTTTTCACTTGTCCCAACTCTGCTGTTGCTGCCTGTCTCACTGGTCACCTGAGGACTAGCTGAGCCTTAAGGGCACCTTAGCAGGCTGCTGCAGATACTGCAGGTGCTTGGGAAGCAGGCAAAGGCAAAGGTAAAGGGGATGGAGAACATTTATCGCAATCATGCCCATTGTGTGTGGTCTTGCCGAGCTCAAACTGGTGCTTACTGATTGGTGGTGGGGTCTCAGAAGTGGATGTTCTGGTGCTGGTGCCAGTGTGTATTCCACATGCCAGGCACAAATGGTCTCTTAGGCCCCTGTGCACCCTGGCCAGAGCTGCAACCGCAGTGGTGCATCTTGCCAGGCCAACACCATAGGTAAAACTGGCATTCTAGATTTTTGTCATCAATACAACACAAAGGCTGAAGTCACGGTGACAAGTCCCTCCCTCCATCTGGAGTCACAGAAGCATAGATTCATAGAATATTATTGGTTGGAAGCACCTCTCGAAGTCGTCTTGTCAAACACGACATTCCACCTCTTCCTGAAAGAAAAGCCTTTAAACTACAGAAGCAGTCAGTGTTATTCATCTTGGAGTTAGGCTCCAAGGTCTCATCACTCTCCTTGGCATTTCTTGCCAGCTGATGAAAGTTACTTCTGGCTTAGTATTTCGGCTTCTGCTAACATTTCTCAGGTGTACGATGCTGCCCACAAGTTATATGGCTAAGCTGGTATCCAATTCAGGTTTGAGAATTCCCTTAAATGGTACAGCACTCAAAGAGTTAGTCATAAGGAGGTTAAGGAGTGGATTACAAAATGGTGAATGCAGAGTGCATAATACCCACATGGAGACAGGCTCCCATCCAAGCAGAAAGGGCCATTAAATCATTTGAGCACACCAATATTTATAACTGTGGAAGGAATAAAATATTTATCTAAATAACAATCCAATAATAGGAAGTCAGAAAGAATCCTCTCTGGTTTCTTTATAAAAAAAATACAAGAGGTATTTTATTTCATAAATTTATTTTAAACAGATCAACAGATCACATCCTATGTGATCTAATGATGGTCTTGATAGACTATAGATTTTCTCAGACATCATATATTTTCTGAAAAGAATTTTGCACCATGATGAGTTATTTCTATCTTCTTGTTTCCCACGTTATTTTTTTACCTTCTTTCTTATGGTTCATCTGGTGAAATTTAAACTTTTAAATATGTGTTATTTCAAATGAACCTTACCACTGACTAATTCTATGTCATTTGGCACTTTTCTACAGCATTGAACTAGACTGAAAAGATTTAAATATAGATCATCTAATTAATTTCTGCCCCCGTGTGTCTCATGTGAGGTGATACATTACATAAAGGAAGGATGGGGATGGAGAGTCAGTGATACTTGGCTACAACAGATGTGCTTGAGTTCTAGTACATATGGAAGGAGCAGTCCTAACTTCATCAGACAGTACCAAGTCCTAATTTTGTGCAGTATTTAGCACACAGTGAGTGAAAGAATGAGACGGCAATCTAAGATAAGATAAAATTCCACAAGTGTAATGACAAAAGGAATAGGAACAGGAGGAGTGAGTTGACCAGTGCTGTAAATTTGCATTTTCACAAGCCATTATGACTCTAACAGTAAAAACATACAGGATTTAACCTTACAAGAAAACAATAATAAGCAATCTTTGCTGATGACTTTTGCCAACCAGTTGGTGACCCCTCTTGGGAAGAATCTATACTGGAGCACGAGAATAGGGCAGAACAAAAGCATGTCCTGTGTGTGGTTGTAGGGATGGGAAACAGTTGAGTTTAAAACTCTCTGTTTTTTTCCAAAGGACTGAGAGTTAAGTCTGAATGGCTTAACTCTGATGTATATATGTCTGAGTATATATAAAAAGATAAGCGATGCCATCACCAGCACAGTTAGCATAATTTTTTTTCAGAATGGCAAGTACATTAGTTGTTCATACCACAGCAAGGTTTGCTTATGTCTTATTGAGCAGAGATCTTCCCTTCAAATTTGTTTTTTCCAGGAGAAATTATCTGTATTATCAAGGTACTGTTTGCTGAACTTACCTATTACTGGTATTTTATTGTATTTTGTCTCAGCTTTGAATTTCTTTAATATTGGCAGATCATTGTCCATATCTTCATATTTAGCTGAACTGTTTCTGTTTCAGAGGCTTCAAAATTCTGTCCATAAGAGTTCTATTACACAGACCTTCAACCTCTGTCCTAGGACCCCAGCTCAGCACCTGCAAGTCTGTAGGTTCTTGGGGATGTTAGACTTTAGCAGCAACCAGCTAAGTGCCACAAAGTACAGTACAGATTTATTTATTTATTTTTAATATGAATAGTCTTGCAAAGAAAGCTCATCATAAAATTAAAGCCTACATCAATGTGAAGGATGAAAATGATTTGTAAAGAGGGCAGCTGTCCCACAGAAAAAGCATGTTGCCTGAGAGGTTTAGTTCTGCTTGTAACTGAACAATTTTACATTCTTAGTTTTACATTCACTTGTTGTCACATTTGTTGTGCCAAGAGAAGATGGTCCGACTGTTCACTTCAGCTAAGCATGTTTGTTCCATGTTTGTCATTTCAGATGGACTACTTTACTTTTTCCTGTTACAATCACATACTGTTTCTTTTCCATTTTTGTACACTTCCACCACGAATAGCATAGATGGGAAGTAAAATCATTAGCTTGAATGTTTAGGGATCTGTACTTGAGAAGGGTAGCAGAGTCCAGCATCCTTGACATGCTCGAGGGAGGGTTACCATTCAGAAGGACCTTGACATGGTGCAGGGAGGGGCTAGGAAGAACCTTATGAGGTTCAACGAGTCCTGTAACTGGGAAGGAAAAACCACTTGCAACAATACAGGCTGGTGCTGTTCTGGCTGGGGAGCAGCTTTGCTGGGATGGGAGTCTTGGTAGTAGCAAGACGAACAAGAGCTAGCAGTGTGCTCTGGCAGCCAAGCAGGCCAACTGTACCATAAGAGTGTATTGATAGGAGTATACCTATTAGATTGAGGAAAACTATTATCTCCTTCTACTCAGCATTCATTAGATTGCACCTCAAATGCTGCGC
Source organism: Pelecanoides urinatrix (assembly GCA_013400755.1). Classification (NCBI taxonomy): domain Eukaryota; kingdom Metazoa; phylum Chordata; class Aves; order Procellariiformes; family Procellariidae; genus Pelecanoides; species Pelecanoides urinatrix. The sequence continues at coordinate 21,508 of VZTQ01001536.1, read as the reverse complement.
CCAGTTTTGGGCCCACTAATGTGAGAAAGACATTGATAAACTGGAACATGTTCTGCAGAGCACTGTCAGGACGGTCAAGGGGCTGGAGCACCTTGGGAGGAGAGGCTGAGGGAATGGAGCTTATTCAGCCTGGACAGAAGAAGGCTTGGGGTGGGACACACACCTAATAGCAGCCTTCTAAAACCTAAAAGGAGGTCATCAAGAACATGGAAGCAGGCTTTTCACAATGGTGTGTGCCAGCAGGACAAAAGACAATGGGCATAAGTTGAAACAAGAGAGACTCAGACTGGATATAAGGAGGCACTTTTCCACCACGAAGACAGTCAAGCAGTGGATCAGGTTGCCCGGAGAGGTTGTGCAGTCTTTATCCTTGGACATTTTCAAGGCCAGTCTGGGTAAAGCCTTAAATAACCTGGTCTGACCTCATAGCTGAGCCTTTTTTAAGTAGTAGATTGGACTGGATGACCTCCCGAGGTCCTTGCTGACCAGAATATTCCTATCATCCTACGATCAACCTAGAAACTGTTCTGAATTTGCAAAAGTGCAAAAAAGTAATTCTTTCCAATACTAGCACTGTTCTAAATATGGCTATTAACACTATGCAAATAAGTAATTTCCTTTGGCCCAAAGACTTGCACTGTATAATTAACTTCAGAGACTTTGTACCTCTTGGTCTACACAAAATGAATTGTATTCAGTACTTTCTCAACATGCATTCAGTAACAGCAAGGCAAGAACTATAAAAAAGAATTGCTGTGAATCTATTTTTACAGATCACTGTGGCTTCAGTTCTCCCAGAATGATCAACAATTTTAAATTACATTTGGCAGAGAAAGAAATTTGGGTTTGTATTTACAGGCATTCTGGAGGAAATGAAATGTGTTATTCAGTTCAGCAGCTAATGCCTAATGATGGAATAGCAAGGTCAAAGATCTTTTTTTTTTTTTTTTTTTGAGAGAGAGAACTTAAACATGCATATGTCTCTAAAAAATATTCCCACCCCAGATCCTATAGGGATGGAGTACACTGGGATAAGGAGAAGGCAGTACTTTCAGTCTAAGCACTTTTGTACTAAGCATTTCTACTTGAAATAGCAAACTTGAATATTCATTAAATAAATACTTGTAAGAAAGAGAAAAAAGTGATAAACTTGTTGACTGTGGTATTCATTTATAAGACTGGACATGCAGACACCAGCACTTTTTGCAGAGATGTTTTATACAAGGTGGATCAGGTTCTTCAAAAGAAATTGGTAGCATCTTTCTTCCCCAGAATAAAAAAATAGGCCATTAAAACACTCTTCAAGGAAGTTGCAGATATTGGAGCATGTCCTCTGAAGAAATCATAGAACTGGAAGATGGTCTTCAAATGAATGCTCTAACTCCTGACCTGCCAGCAGACACTAGCTCCTCCATTTTGGGTTCCTCTGATTTTGTGCTTCACTTACCATTTTTCTTATTACAGCCTCTCAGCTTTTTTTTTGTCTAATCAGCTTAGGCCAATGACTGAAACCCTGCAGCTGGGCAGGGAGGGTATATACAGCTGTTGAAGGAGAGATCTGGCCTAAGGTACTCGACCTGAGAACCCAAGGACCAGCACAAATCTTGACAGGACCCAGACTTGCCTCACACTCAAAGCAGCACCAACGTCAAGGAGCAGGAGGAGCACTATTTTAGGAGTGAGTGACTGACAATGTTTATGCATCCTTATTCTGTGTATTTGAGTGCTGAGAACAAAGCCCACTGTGCTACTGATACATAGATGTGTGTACTGGACTTCTCCAAAGGCTCCCTAACGGGTTGTTTTAGGACAATGAAGGCTTGTACTTGCTTGGATGAAAGTGTTGCTGAAGTCACTTTGCCAAAACATCTGGATGGACTATAAAGAGGCTTGGGTCTAGCAGGAAACAACCTTTTCTCCCTATTCCCAAGCACATGTACAGCTCCCTAGTGCTAAACTGGCAATGGTGTTCCCAGCCAGCCCCCACTTCGCCTCCTGCTACCACATGGTCACTCATAGTCACCACATCTGGTCAGAATAATATCACGTATTTTAAGTGTGTTTTCCCACATTTCTGTGTAACTGTTAGTAAATTGCATAAGGCTAACTTTGAAAATGTTTAAGAATAGACACTATTGCAAACTAACCCAAGAATTAACTCACCCAAGAATATCAACCCTCAGCACCTCCCAAAAATGCAAAACTAAAGTGTATGAAAAAATTTTACCTTTAACTGAACACCATACTTTATCCTGTGTTATCTTCTAGCACAGAACTCCTCTTTGGGAGCACTGGCTATGCTGGGAAGAAGCCTTGAATTTTTGAGTAAAATCACAGGTATTTCAAAAGAGAGAGCAATCAGCCTTAAACGTGATTCTGGGCAGTCTATTTTAGCAGTTTTCTGAGATGACAAGATTGCTTGGAATTAAGCAGTTTTGGTTCATTCATACAGTTCAGATTTGTTATATTTCACACACAGCTGTGTGCCATACCTTCCAGTTGTCCATCAGTTACACAGATGTGAATAAATATACATATATACATGCACATATCTTTTCTACACCATGTGACAGAAGATGAATTTGTTCCATATTTGTCCTAAGTCAAAGGTATTTGCAAACATTATCTGCATCCTGCCCATTTAATTTATCTCTTGGAGTTACTTTTAATGATTATTTCTAAGGTCCAATGCAATCTCCACGTAGGAAAAGAAAATAAGAATGTACAAATAACTTTTAAAGCATGAATTTAGGGAACTAACTTAAACACATGAGATTGGAAAAAATGCCGGAGTTTCTAAGGCAGAACTTCAATTTGCCAGTATGGTTTTGTTCAACTTTGTTCTCAAACATAAATGTATTCCAATAAAATCTTGTATTTGAATACCTTCTATTAAAATGCAGGTTCTTTTATGGTACATTTTCTCACACACAAACCTGTGATGCTCTTTGAGAGTGACAGAAATTCAGGACAAGATGATCAGGCAATGACACATTTATTAGTGACTGTAACTTGCAAGCATGAGTGATACCAGCTTCTTACAATAGTTAGAAATGTAAGTGCGTGGTGGGTTGACTCTCACTGCCAGCTAAGCCCCCACCCCGTCGCTTGCTCACACCTCGCCAGTGGGTTGGGGGAGAAAATCGTAGGGGCAAAAGTAAGAAAAACTTGTGGGCTGCTCTCACCAGAACATCGATACCCAGCCACTCTCTGATCACTGGCTACTTTGCAAAAACTTGCCCCCTCCCCGCAGTTTTATTGCTGAGCACAGCATTAACGTTTAGTAAGGAATATCCCTTTGATCAGCTGGGGTCCTGGCTGTGTCCCCTCCCAAAATCTTGCCTAACCCCAGCCTACTCACAGTGCGAGAAACAGAGAAAGTCTTGATGCTGTGCAAGCACTGTTCAGCAATTACTAAAACATCGCTGTGTTATCAACACTGTTTTGGACACAAATCCAAAACACAGCACCATATGGGCTGCTATGAAGAAAATTAACTCCATCCCTGCCAGACCCAGTACAATGTGAACAGAGCATAACCCCATTAAATTCTTGGTATCCTATAGTATCAAATGCTGAAAATTATCAGGCAACAGGTAAGTACTTAGAGTGATTTGGGCTAAATCCTTCAAACAGATGGGACAAACTCTATCAGTTCTCAAGAGGCCAACATACGTGGCCAGCTATTTTAACAAAAAATATTCCAGGATGTTCCAGAACAAGAGATGATTTCTATGAAGAAACTGTCCTGACATAAATATCTTTAGTCATGCTGAAACAGACCAAAGTGTTTATGAAATAAAAACAAAGAGTAAATACATAGATGCTTTCAGAAGCTCTATGTAAAATGTTTGCCATAATGTATAAAAGAAAGTGAAACACAATTAGTACCATACACAATCTATACTTAACTCAGTTTCACAGAATATCCCTTAAAACAGAAAGAAACCATAGATTTTATGTAAATAAAAATAAATAAAAATCAGCCCTCAGTACATGAGCAGTAACTGTAATGTTCACTGAAGAATTACTTGTAGTGCAGCAAGATAACATTCAAAAATGAAAACTACCTCATGGAGTATTAATAACTTGATATCAAATAGCAAGAAGAAACATGATAAGAGCCAAGTAATTATTTGTTCTTTGAAGAACTACATAATTCTAAGCTCTATATCTTTTTTTGTGATTTTTCTTTCATTCCTTCTGTGATGATGATGGCAGAGGTATAGTGCCTGTATCCCTCCTATAGCTGACACCCCCTACATTCACAAACAATAGAATTCAAGGACAGGTTTTATTTATCATTCTTCTCCTGTTCAGCAAAACACTTCAAAATCCTGCATGTGAAGTGATGTGACACAAAAAACAACATCAAAAGCAAACCCATTAGCAAAAGCAATCAGCCATTACTTGATAATCACTAAGCAGCACTGTGAAATTCTCAAGTGGTCATAGTGCACACTCCCTTGCCGTAGATGATGAAAGGCAATCATAATTTCCCTGAACAAAGTAGCTGGTTATATATCAGTACCTGCCTAGAACTCTCCAATACAAGGAAATGTATGTTCCCTCTTTTGTGTATATGTGTTTTTAATAAAGTTTTGAAGCTTCAAATAAGCCAAAAGCCCAGATGACTAAATTGCTACCTCAAAACCCAACCTTCTTTTATTACTTTGCTAAGTGAGCATAGAAGTCTATTTTGAATAGAGCTTTCCAGACTTGCAGACAAATTCAGTTCTTAAATAAACAGATATGAAGTGCTGCTAACGCAATGGGATTGTGATCATGTATCACATAAGGTTAAATGTACAATCTAGAACTTGGTTATCATCGCAGAAGCTACCCATTACTTACACAGCTTTTATCACAGATTTCAAGGATTAAAGAAATTTAATATGGTCGCAATTAGTAGAATTCAGAATTTGAACTAAATGCTTGGCCTCAGTTCCTGATTTCAACATTCAGGTGTAATGTTCAAATGTAAGGTTCCTCATTGTAAGGTTCCTCATTGTGTCAGTTTTGTTACTGACAGTCATAAAAAATGGCCGAGGCAGTCCTCTCTTTCTAAAAACAATTTACCACTCAGGCGGGCATGCAAGCAGAATGACAAAAGAATACATTAGCTTTTCCATGATGATGCATTCTTTGTTTAGGAATGATTTATCTGCCAAGAAGTGAGTAAGAGGCAGGTTATTCACCACACAGAAGCACAAAACACCTTCATTGGTCTTGAATGTGTGAATTGACAACTATACTAATAATACTGGGCTTTTATCAATGAAGATTCTTGTTATTGTAATTTATGTGTAAATACTATTCCACAGACATGTCAAATGGTTTGGCTCATGTTTGCTGTCCTCTAAGCATTCCTTGTCCAGAACTGCAGCTGTCAGCTCCATCGTTCCTAGACGGATAATAGCTTGCAGTGAGCCACTGACCTTGCAAGGCTGTTCAGCTCAAACTACACTGACATTAAAAGGATAGGAAGAGGATGAAATTATTTATTTAAAACAACCACAGTAGACCAGGAAGTCATGAGTATTTACATATGACACACTGAAGAAATGGAAGAAAAACCACATTTAATTTTCTTGTATGAAAAGGTGGCTGTCCTTCCCTCTCTATTCACCCAAACAATTGTAGATGTTTCCTTAAGGTGATTCATCACACATGTAATCTTTTTGCATTTTAGGCTGTATCAGAAGGAAGATCTTAGCTGTGGAGCACCCTAGCTTTATAAGCAATCTCTCTCCAGTACTCCTGATGAGTTTTTTCAGTCTTTTTCTTCAAAAGTAAATTTTCTTCTAATTTATTGAGGAGATAGAAGACAATATTCTCATTAAATTAAGGACTGCTTCATATCTTAAGGGTTACAAATACTGTTTTGGCAGATGATGTGACATGTCTATATTTTTGCAGCCTATTAACAACTCCTTGACTCAGTATGGGGTGAAAATTTCCCTCCTCCTTTATGTTTGGTGACTGAACGTCTTCTCTAGACTCTACATTTCATACTTATATTGTTAAACATGTGCAAAAAACTGTTTAACTAGCATTGATGAACATAGTCTTGATGCAGACAAGGTGCAATGGTAACTAGCTACCTCAGGAAAACATGAGTCTGAGGTGAGAGGTTTTTGAAGTCAGTTTCCAAGGGTTACTGTAAACTGGGCCACAAATACTTCACGATGCTTTGTGTCCCTCTGTTGTGCCTATTCTACCACGGAAGAAGAGGAGGAAGAGGTATGAGAGAATTTTGGCATGATCTGCCTATTCTCTAAGCTCCATATTAGCAGATCAGCTTAGGGTAAGGCCTTACTGGTGTCACTTTGCTGGCTGTCAACTTGCCACTCCGTTTCTTTAAATTCTGAGTAGAATTTTCATACTTATTTGATTCCTGAATGTAAAAATCTAATGCTAATGTAAGCATCCCAAGTACTAAGTTGGACTCTGAGAAACGGATGTGATTCTGCTGTGAATGAAATTAAGTTACATTACTTTTTAAAAATGAGGATTCACAATGGGGTTACTTCTTTCCAGAATTTGGGAAAAAAATCTTGTTTGCAGAAAATTTTAAATTGCTGTTCATTTTCAACACAATTTATTTCATCAGAACTAAAAAAATACCAAACCTAAAAGCACTTCCTCCCACCCAAATTTCTCTAAAAGCCTGAATGGATAGCTTAAAAAAATAAGAGAAGGCTTGGGAGGATCCGATTGCTGTGTTCTTCTACTCAAAGCGGTGTTGTAAAGAAAACGGAGTCAGACTCTTCTCAGAGGTGTATGAAGAAAGGAGCGGAGACAATACTCAGGCTGAAAAAGGAAAATGCCAAGTGGACAGAACGAAAAGAGTGTCTGAGCACTGGCACAGGTTGCTCAGAAAGGATGGGGAATCTCCATCCTTGGAGATTTTCAAAACATGCCTGGATAAACTCCTGAGTAGCTTGATATTGCTTTGAAGTCAGTCCTGCCTGGAGCAAGAGCTAGACTACAGATGACTCTACATATTTGCTGTAGGATTTTGGCCAGAAGCACATTCATACTGATCCCCTAAATACTAGGTCTGGTGGGGAAGGAAAATAGCTGTGTTTCAAGCAGAATCAGGTGAAAAGAAAAGATGCTTTGGGAGCAAAGCAGCACTACACATTTGCTTACCCTCCACTGTCTTTTATTACCATGGTATTTCAATTCATTACAAACATGAATGCTTTTACCCCCTACTAGCCATATATAACATGATTCACAGACAGTTAATTAAACACACAGAGCAAAGCCCTAATTACCTTGCCCAAAGGTCATATACAGAAGCTGTGGCAAATTCAAGAGCAGAAACAAGTCTTCTAAATACTATTCTAAAACCTTAATTTTAATCATTCATCCTCTCAAGAGGATTTACTTGCCCTATTACTACAAAACAGTAAAGTAGTAACTGAGGTACCAAAGCATCCAAAGTACTGTTTGCTTCCTATTTTATGCCTTGTAGCATACAAATGTGTTATTTATACCGGTAATGTGATTTAGAGTGTGAAAGCTAATACACTTTAACAAGCTCTGACCTGGATCCAAACAAAGATTATATCCCCGTACAGGCAATGAGTAAGAATCAGATGTAATAGTTACAATATTCAAATATTTACACTGTTGGCAAGGTACCTCTGCATGAAGCTCAATACTGAATGGTGGACCAATCAGCAGCTGTAAATATTTTATTATCATACACACTTTCAAGCAAGTTTGGAAGCAGAAATCAACCCCCTGCTAACTGGTCAGAACTGATATGGCAAGCATCCTGTAGTAATTTTTCACCAGTATGTATTCAATAAAATGACAACAAACAAAACACATCTTACGTTGGTTAAAACAAAAGCAGAAAATTCAGAGGGTTAGGAATAATTTTTCAAGCAAAATGACAAATTAGTCCACTTGTGGAAATTCAAGCTCCTATTTAGGTTTCTGTTTTGACTAGAGAAAGAAGCCTAATCAATAAAAAACAAGGAAAACCACAGATGGTTACGTAGCTTTTCAGTGATTTTATTAAAATAAAAGGTAACTTAGAATAGAATCATAGAATCATAGCATCATTAAGGTTGGAAAAGACCTCTAAGGTCATCGAGTCCAACCGTCAACCCAACACCACCATGCCCACTAAACCATGTCCCTAAGCACCTCATCTACACATCTTTTAAATAACTCCAGGGATGGTGACTCCACCACTTCCCTGGGCAGCCTGTTCCAAGGCCTGACCACTCTTTCAGTAAAGAATTTTTTCCTAATGTCCAATCTAAACCTCCCTTGGCACAACTTGAGGCCATTTCCTCTCATCTTATCACTTGTTACTTGGGAGAAGAAACCAACCTCCACCTCACTACAACCTCCCTTCAGGTAGTTGTAGAGCGCGATGAGGTCTCCCCTCAGCCTCCTCTTCTCCAGACTAAACAATCCCAGTTCCCTCAACCGCTCCTCATAAGACTTGTTCTCCAGACCCTTCACCAGCTTCGTTGCCCTTCTCTGGACAC
>VZTQ01001536.1:0-12466 GCA_013400755.1 Pelecanoides urinatrix | reverse complement strand
TGAGTACCTCAGCCTTATCCTCGTCCTTGGTGGCAATGTTCCCCCCAGCATCCAATAAAGGATGGACATTCTCCTTGATTCTCATTTTGTCATTAATATACTTGTAGAAGCACTTTTTGTTGTCTCTCACAACAGTGGCCAGGTTGCGCTCTAGCTGGGCTTTTGCCTTTCTAATTTCCTCTCTGCATGACCTAACAAGATCCCTGTACTCGTCCTGAGTAGCCTGCCCCTTCTTCCAAAGGTGATAAACTCTCCTTTTCTTCTTGAGTCCCAGCAAGAGTTCTCTGTTCAGCCAGGCCGGTCGTCTTCCCCGCCCGTTCTTTTTTCGGCACATGGGGACGGCCCGCTCCTGCGCCTTTAAGACCTCCTCCTTGAAGAAGGTCCAGCCTTCCTGGACCCCTTTGCCCTTCAGGACTGTCTCCCAAGGGACCCTCTCGACCAGTGTCCTGAGCTTATTTCCTTTCAAACAAAAGTTTTTAAACATATTTTTCCCTTAGGTGACACACCAACCAAAGCCTATTTTGCTGCAGAAATGCATCCCATCCCCTGCGATACCGCACAGCAGGTGTGCTGCATTCCTCTCCTGTCCCACCGGACAGCACTCTCACCACCACTCCTGCCATAACCTCCCCTTCCTCCACCCACAGTGCCACCGCGCGTTGCCCTCACAGTGTTCTCAGTCCTCTCCATTGCCCTTGGCCAGCAGAAAAGCAGGAAGTGATGTATTTGGCTGTTGATCCTTCCCGTGTCCATCAGACCCAACTGCACATACAGCTGCCCAGTGCCTGCCGGGGCATCCTCCGCAGAGCGCCAGGCTCCGGTTCTGCTGCCAATTTCTTTCTTCTCACCCCTCTTCAAGGTTCATGATGCTTGCAGCAGCTGTGTACCTTTGGTAACTCTACTGTCCTGTCAAGTTAAGTTTAAAAAGGGATCAAAATCTTTAGGGCTAAATGAGAAACAGAAAACTTTCTCAAATAAACTTCCTTAGGAAATACTATTATTTGTATTTCTCTACTAATAATGCAGTGAGGGAGTGTAGGATTTTAGCCAGCTACTCCATACATTTTAATTAAAAGTTATACACAGAAGCCCAGACAAGGAAGAAAATATGTTCCCAGATGGCAGTCACTGGGAACCTACTTTAATATGAACTGAGAGGAAGTACTGATGAATCTAAAATAACTGCAGGACATACTGATCTTACAGAATTTGAAAAGTCGATGAATGGAAAATGTGACTAAACCTTTCCTGGTTTACCTGATGGAAAAGACACAAATGTATATACTGTTGATTACAGTGCTAAATTTACTGAGGACAGCACAGATGTGTGAGTCATAGTTGCCTTCCTGCTGCAAGATTACGCTTTAAAGCTAGTCTCCTAATCCCCTTGCTCCTGCATATCCTTACATCAATATTTAGGAGTATTTTAATGACTTCTTGTTTACAGTTTTCTGTACCTACAAGAAGTATACTTCTTTCAGGAAAATACTACCTGCGGATGAGTGGCCATCCTCTACCTTCACCTGGTTCTTTTTAGTCTGCCTTCAGTCAGTGCATTTATTTTCTTCCATATTTGTTCACAGTAGACTAAAAGTCACTAAAAATAAATAGGATTTTCAGAGAAAACAGCAGCACAAGAATCTGGCAAAATGTTGTTTGGTTTTTTTTAAATCTGACTGAATTATAATATACATGAGAAAAATAAAAAATAAGGAGTCCACAAAATCAAAAAATGACCTTCAAAGCTCACATGAGAGAAAAGATTTTTTTTTTTCATGTGCCAATACTTAAAATATTTTTGCTCCAGGTGTTAAAATCAACCTCTTCAGGGAGGTCTTTGTGTCCAGCAAAATATTATTTGGAGGTTGAAAAAGAGGACTTGGGACCTACAGCTATATTCTGCCTTACACTCTCTGTTCTTCCATTGGTTTGATTTCAGAGTATGTAAAACTAGTCAGGTAATTGTTGTTTCAGTTTCACATGAAGTGCTCATTTACAAATATGGGGCATTTTGACTCCCTTTATTTCTCCATTTTTCTCATTTGGCCAACTGTTTCTGCCCAAAATCCCAAACAGTAACAAGCCGAAGCATAAAGCCCTGCCTTTTCTGTAGGCTGTCATTGTGTACGGAGTTATAGGATAGGATAGGATAGGATAGGATAGGATAGGATAGGATAGGATAGGATAGAATAGAATAGAATAGAATAGAATAGAATAGAATAGAATAGAATAGAATAGAATAGAATATTTCAGTTGGAGGGGACCTAAAATGATCCTCTAGTCCAACTGCCTGACCAGTTCAGGGCTGACCAAAAGTTAAAGCATATTGTTAAGGGCATTGTCCAAATGCCTCTTGAACACTTGGAGCATCGACCACCTCTCTAGGAAGTCTGTGTTCCAGTTTTTCACCATCCTCTTGGTAATCCTCATTTCCTAAAGTCCAGTCTAAACCTCACCTGGTGCAACTTTGCACCATTCCCACGCGTCCTGTCCCTGGATCCCAGGGAGAAGAGATCGGCACCTCCCTCTGCACCTCCCCTCCTCAGGAAGCTGTAGAGAGCAACGAGGTCGCCCCTCAATCTCCTTTTCTCCAAACCAGACAAGCCCAAAGTCCTTAGCCATTCTTCATAGGACATTCCTTCCAGCCCTTTCACCAGCTTCGTTGCCCTCCTCTGGATGCATTCAAGGACTTTCACATCCTTCTTAAATGGTGGGCCCCAGAACTGCACACAGTACTCAAGGTGAGGCTGCACCAATGCTGAATACAGCAGGATGATCACCTCTTTTGACCGGCTGGTTATGCTGTGTTTGATGCACCCCAGGACATGGTTTGCCCTCTGGGCTGCCAGGGCACGCTGCTGACTCGTATTGAGCCTGCTGTGGACCAGCACTCCCAGATCCCTTTCTGCAGGGCTGCTCTCCAGCCACTCCTCTCGCAGTTTATACTTGTGCCCAGCGTTACTCTGTCCTAGGCGCAGGATCCAGCATTTGGACTTGTTCAATTTCATCTCATTAATCATTGCCCAATGCTCCAATCTATCTAGATCCCTCTGCAAGGTCTCTTGTCCCTCAAGAGATTCAACATCTACCTAGTCACTTTTCCAGTGATGGCATGTGCATGCATGGAATATGAGGACTTGGTACACAAGAGCTTCCAGTTGATAACAAATATTAATTGTTAAATTAATTAATTGTAAGGCAATATTTGAAAAATATGTACCCATGGAAATGGTTCATCTTGCACTAGTTTCAAACTGCACCTAAATGGGATAAGGAAGAGATTAAGAAGACAGATTACAAGGTCACCTATCCTCTCAAGAATAGAATGGTGCTCTCAGTAAGGACAGACTGAATCACAATAGATTTCATCTCTGCATAAGCCCTCCCTGAGTCCTAAATGGAAAGGACCACCTCTACCAACCTCTTACAGGCCATAACTAAATGTTTCTACTCAGCTTTTTATATAATACTACACAAAGAAGAAAGAAAACAAGGGAATAAACCTTCCCTTCCTTTCCCCTTTTGTTAAAAAGGTACAAATGTTATAAACTCTGCTTTTCAAAAGCATTCAGTAATGTTGCATATCCAGTTGAGGTTTTGTGCCCGAATATCAGAGCACTTTGGATTATGCAGCACTGTTTATATATATATGTGTACTATACACAATATACATGAATATATAAGAACATATACATAAGTCCCACTAACTTCATTTGAAGCTGTGAATGCTCAGGACTTCTGTAAATGAGGGAATTATATCAAATGCCCAGAAAATTTGGCCATACTGCTGTATGAATAGTGGGAAATGGTACAATGAAAGTGGATCAATTCACCACAGCAGCTGGCGCTTATGCTACCTGTGGTTCAAGAATTTTATCTCAGGATAGATTCTCTCTGATCCCCCAAACTGCATAACCCTACAACACACATGGTCTGATGCAGTCCAAGCAAAATCTATCCTACAAAACTTTCCTTTTTTGTAAAGCATGCCATCAGCAGCCCAATCTGGAAAGCATCACCCTACTGTTTCATCTGTCTCACATACAGGTCACAGTCACACATAACTGCCTCTGCCAACACTGTTGATATAAGGCTTTCTACAGGAAAAGGAGCCTTATCTTTGTTTCAGCCCATGCCTTTCCTAAAGTCCAGTTGGTACCTCCCGTCCCACCTGTGGAGGAGGCCACATGTCATCTGTCAGGATAGTCTGCTTAACAACACTGTGTGATCGCATGTTGTAAAATTGCCTGACTTGGACTAAAATGGGGAGAGATCACCTATCTAGAGTACTATCTGCCTAGAAGAAAAACCTGCCTATTAAATAAATTAATAAATAAATTAATCCCAGTTGGATGGAGCAACCAAGAAAGACCAAAGATAACATAAAGGGACTGTGCAGAGATGACCCGGGGGGGACACCAGAAGCAGCACCTGAGAGCACTGTGACATTCCTGTGTACCTTGCCTTTTGTCCTTGCTTTCTAATCCTCCCTTCACTTTTATTTCCAAATTTGTTGCCCAGCAACATATCCTTTTATGAGGGTATATGAGACCGAGATCATATCCTTAAAATCATCATTCTCTTTTTCTTTCTCGGGAGCTCCTAATTCTTTCCTTCCCCTCCAGATCATCCCAATTCAGTGTTCAGCCACTGTCTCTCCCTGATTCCCTGTCCCTCACTCTGCAAGTCACTTTCAAGGTCAGACTTCTGTTACCGACTGCCTTTGACGCCTCTTCTCTGCCCCCACACCGATTTACAAACCTGGCTCCAGACTGCCCAGCTGGTCCCAGTCTCTTTGCTGCAGCTCAGCCCTGTGCTCTTCACACTTCTGCAGTGACAGTTCTCCACATTGCACAGTTGTTTATTTTGTTCTTGTATGAATTGCATTGAATACGCCTTGCTTTTAGCCTAACAGCACTGTGTAACAACTTTGAAAGAACAAAACCCTCTACCTTGAAGAGAAAGAGCAGTATTGACAGTACTGACTCTGAGGACTCTTATATCACTTTTCCAAGCATACAAATAAAATGGTCTCAAATTTCAGCATCATTAAAGATGAAGGCTTGCAAGTACACCATTATCTTGTGTTTTGCCATTCTTTATGGGCTCCATTAAAAATGATGAAAGCTTTCTGACACTTTCTAGCCTTTTCTGACAACTTCTTTTTTGTGCATTTCTCTAGAAAAGCAGAGTTTTAAGAAGAAGAAACTGCTATTCCTATTTTACATACTCAGAGCTATTACCAAGCATCTCAGAGAGCTCTTTGTTAATCATGATATACTATGCAGAAAGGGTTAATTAACTGTGGTGATGTAAAAACACCTGGGAACAGTTAGTTAGAAGCAGTACTTTAATGTTACAACCTGTGTTTGCTTTTTATGTTGTTCTCCCAGCAGAGAATTTGCTGGGTATGGCATCTTTTCATATTCATTGTTTTAAATCTATTTGCACATTCACCTTTTGTTCCTCAGTCCATGATTTGAAATTTTAAAGTGAACATGGGGAAACTGTGTTGTTTGGCTGTTGCAATATTTACTTAAGATGTGCTGGGGAGAAGCCATTTGGGCTGTAGAACAAAATTTTGGGCTCGTTTGTACAGCCCACTTGAAGTATGTCCAGTGAATGCAGATTTTACCACTGGAAAAATGAGGGTATCTCAAAAGTAACTGTGTACAATGTGCCATGTGGCAAAGCAAATTACAGAGTATAAATATAAACCTAACTTGGGCATCCATGGACCTGGCATAAAAAACTAGCTCTTATCTCTGTTGTATTTTTGAACAACAATCACATTCTTCCCTCCTGCTGGAGGATTAAGAATCCGAGTATTGGACTCGTAATTACCCAGTGCAAGCATGCTTCTCATTTCAGTGTGAAAAAACAGAAAAAAAACAGAAGGAAAACCTAGACCAGAAGAGGTAAAGATCTACTGCTGGGTTGGATCCTGACATATGTGGTTTTTTCCCTACAAAGCTGTGCTCCAAGGTATCATTTTGTGGTAAAATGCAGTAGTAGTTTATTGGATCATAAGGAAAAGTCTACTAAATTGTCCTTCTACAGACTGTGCTGGTTTTGGCTAGAGTTAATTTTCTTCACAGTAGCTAGTATGGGGCTGTTTTGGATTTGTGCTGGAAACAACGTTGATAACACAGAGATGTTTTCGTTACTGCTGAGCAGGGCTTACACAGAGCCAAGGTCTTTTCTGCTTCTCACCCCACCCCACCAGCGAGGAGGCTGGGGGGGCACAAGAAGTTGGGAGGGGACACAGCTGGGACAGCTGACCCCAACTGACCAAAGGGATATTCCATACCATAGGACGTCATGCTCAGCATATAAAGCTGGGGGAAGAAAAAGGAAAGGGGGGACGTTTGGAGTGATGGCTTTTGTCTTCCCAAGTAACTGTTATGTGTGATGGAGCCCTGCTTTCCTGGAGATGGCTGAACACCTGCCTGCTCACGGGAAGTAGTGAATGAATTCCTTGTTTTGCTTTGTTTGCATGCGCGGCTTTTGCTTTCCCTATTAAACTGCCTTTATCTCAACCCATGATTTTTCTCACTTTTACCCTTCTGATTCTCTCCCCCATCCCACGGGGGGGTGTGTGAGGGAGAGGCTGTCTGGCGCTTAGTTGCCAGCTGGGGTTAAACCATGACACAGACTTATTCCTCAAACTGTCATAAACACCATTGTCTAAATTTAGCTCTGGATATATATCTAATGATTTTATTTCAAAGCATGTTAATGGATATCTCAGTCCCAGGTTAGCTACAGTCCATGCTACAGAAATAACCATAGTACCACTGTAATACCATTGACCACTGACATCACTGTCTCAGTGAACACTCTTAAGTAAAGAATTATAGCAATATACAAAATCAATATTTGCACCTTATTCTTTATTGCTATGTTTAGATATTGAAAAAGCATATTTCTTCTTGTCAGAATCCATAGCTTTGATTCCTCTATACTTTAGCTGTATGATTCAAGTTTCCAAGTTATACAATGAGTAAAAAGCATATAACCAATAGCATCAACAAAACTCTAGCAAAATGTAAGCTAGTATTGCACATCCTTTCTCTGCAATCAGACTTAATTCCTGGGAGAGGAATGCCTTAATTCCAGGAGAGGGGATGGGAGAGGGACTCCACCGTCCCTACTACTGATCTCTTCTTGCCTTAAAATTTCTAGTGCTTAATTAAGGGGAGCAGGAATTCTTATATGAGCAAGAGGGAAGGCAGAAAATGTGGAAAGAAGGAGAAAGAAATGGATGTGGGCTAGAGAAAGAGAATGAGAAAAGGAACAAAGGAGGAAAAAAAAATCCCGCAAAACCCACAAAAATAACCTAGGAAGAAGAGGTGGCCAGCATTCAAAGACAAGTGGAAGCCAGAGTGGAAGAGACTGGGCAACAAGGGATTGATGCAGCAAGGATGTTGCTCTGAGTGGAAAAAAAAAACAAACCACCAAAAAAAGTAAGAGACAGTGGAGAGAAGAGTAGGAACAGGATGAGTAATATGAAGCCTGAAGTATAAGCAGACAAAGACTACATCTATTATGTCCTTATGGTCTCTTTGAGGAAGCAATTCCTATTCCAGTAATTGATCGAAACAGCTCGTGTCTATCTATTCTATCAATGGCTACTCCCAATTGGTGTGAACTGAGTGCCTCCATGTTGCAGAACACTTGGAATAAGTCCTAGCGTAGTATTTGTTGCACAGGCATTTGAGCCCACTCACTCACAGGCTTATCTACAAAGCTATGTACTTCATGTTGAGCATTTGTATGTTCCACACAGCCCGTGTGAGCACATTTCTTTTGTTTTAGCTGGCCTGCTCAGACTTATGTTCAAAAAACATCCATGAGAAACTTCCCTGTTACTTTCCTGTTCATTGGCAGGGACATTTTCTTGGTTGTGAAGCACTCCTAGTTCAATCCAGTATAATACAAAGCATGCAGCTACGCTGGCCTCCATTTTGCACATCTTTCAGCTTGAGACATTTTAAGGTGTTTAAGATTCAGTATGTCTTTACAGCTCACCCAAAATAATGAAAGAATCATTTTTCTGTCAGTTATTGTGGGGTCTTAGAGCTTTCTGCTGAGGATGTATGTTGAATGGGCATGTGTTGTCTGCAGAGGGTCATAATAAGCTATATAATAAGATGATAATAATATGATAATAATAGGTACACTTGGTATCTCTGCTTGTTATCTCATCTCTTAATTTCAATCTGATCATTCTTTATGTCTTGACTGTTGAGGTTGTGTATTCCTTGGGAGTGGAAAAGTGTGCTAAGTTCACCTAGAATTTACCCATAAAACCATCCACCAACTTTTGCTCCAGGTAATTTCACTCACTCCCTCTTCCACTTACGAGCAGACAGGAAATCCTTGCATGGTACTCATAGAACAAAAAGAGTTTCATAGGTATTATGAAGACTATGCACTTGGCATCTCCCCTAATATGGTAGATGAGGTTTTCTGGAAGATCTTCAAAAAGCTGAAGTTGAAAGAGGCATTCTGAAGATAGGATTGTGCTAATAAAACAGTAAAATATAGATGTTAAACAAAGGGATAAAGAAGTAAGGAGATCTCCATGTATGTGTTCTCCGATCAAGAATAAAACTCAGGAAAAACAGGAAGCAAAGAAGATAGCTTTTTAAAGTGGAAAATAAGCATGCACATAGAGTTTACAATAGCATGAAAGGAAATCTTAGGTTGTAATGTTTGATTATCTGTTTCCTCAAGGCAAAGCTCTCATTATCCATACAAATGCTAGAGTTTCCTAATCTTTTTTCTACCTCTATTCCTAACATTACAGTCTATCACATGATAATGGATGGTCGCATCCAGAGGGTNGGGACAAACTTTTTAGCAGGGCCTGTTGCGACAGGACAAGAGGGAATGGTTTTAAACGAAAAGAGGGTAGATTTAGACTAAAGATAAGACAGAAATTTTTTACAATGAGGGTGGTGAAACACTGGAACAGGTTGCCCAGAGAGGTGGTAGATGCCCCATCCTTGGAAACATTCAAGGTCAGGTTGGACGGAGCTCTGAGCAACCTGATCTAGTTGAAGATGTCCCTGCTCAGTGCAGGGGGGTTGGACTAGATGATCTTTGGAGGTCCCTTCCAACCCAAAATATTCTGTGATTCTATGATTCTATGATAATACATTCTCCTTTATATCCTTGCTTGCCGTAATAAGATGATACATGTTCAGCTTATAAGCCCACAGGCAGCATTCCAGAGTGGAATAGGCATTATTGTCATCCTATCTTCTTGGTAAGCATTGCTGACTTTAGGTACTCTTGCATATTGATCAAAGACTTTTGCTTTCAGAAGAGATTCCTGGTTAGATGCTCTGACCAGGCTGCCAGTGGTTTGAGCTAATGCAGCCTGGATCTACATTAGCGTTTTGGCTCAGAACAGGAGAATGTTCTCTAAGCAAATCACCCAGTAGTCCTCACTTACCTTGCATTGGTTCTGTTCACAGTGCAGTTTTCATAGACCCAAACCAGATGCCTTTCAGAGCAATCTAAAATTGGAAGATCCTTTCCAAGTGCTTACCAATTAGTCTTCATCTCCTAAAGAGGGATAAAGATCCTAACCAATATGTTAATCACACTGAGCTGAACTACTCCAGAGCATACCAACGATTGAACCATCAAGAACTCAGGCAACACCCTGAAATGATTTTCAGGAAATGTAAATGGCCAAATATCATGTGTGCCTTCATATTTACTGAGGAGTTCCAGCCTTCAGTTCTCTGCAAATTCATTGCTCCTTTCTCACCTATCCACCCATCTTCTGTTTCAAAATCTGTTCCCATCTTTATCTAACCTACCTTCTTTTGCCGTGCCCTACTGAATCTTTATCACCTTCCATTTTTAGCAGTAGTACTAGGAGGAGGAGGAGGAGTATCTTACCCTATTATTTATTGTTATCTGCTGCAATAGTGACAGCTACCCCAGAAATGCCAAATCTGAGTATGAATGTAAGCAAAACTGAAACCAATATGAAAAAAAAATAATTAGACACAGGTTGTTAATTCGGGAGGAGTTTTGGTGGAGAAAAAGACATGCAAGGGCTGTGAGAAGGTCCATCTAATTTAGAAAAAAAGGAGTATAAGGGATGAAATCATCAGAAGAAAAACATAGGACAAGTCTCTGTCAGTAGCAATGTGGATGGCTACAAATGATAGTGAATCTGACCGGCAAATACCAAGTTCACCAGGCAAGTATCAAGTTCACCAGGACAACAGACTGGGCTCTCTATCAGGTCTATGGCTATATGACTTGGTGTGGGAGGAAATGGAGTTGCACCTTCATATTTATAGAATTTTAATTCAGCAAGGGCTCTTTATCTGATTCACTAGATTTAAGAACAATAATTAACAGCTTCATAGCAGTACATAATAGCCTGCACAATTGTAAACATGAATTAATATTAGCAGTATGCTATCTAGCTAATTTGATTATTGCTAATTTTGCTGTTCTTTTCCAATTTCCTCATACTGTATTCATTAATCAATAAACCAATTATATTGTAAGTCTCTGATTTAAAAGGGGAGTGTAAAACCTCAGAAACACTTTGTCTCTGAGCTTGGCACTTGCGTGGACACGCTTATTTCCAGAATCACTACCTAGATGAGTCCAGAAGTCTCTAGCACTGCTCTGAGATTGTCATTGCTGGACATCCCAAAACACCTCCACTAGGGAATATCAACACCTTCAGAGCCTTTTGGGGTTCTCTCCCTCTCACAGCTGACATCAACAACACTCTGTATCAGCCAGGTAAGTGCCATGAAGGCATGCTAGTGCCAAAATTCTGCTGGAAGTCTCACTCATCACCATTTCAGCATTGAGCTTCGAGCTCCAGAGGCACAATATATGTCACTGGTCTCACTGGGGGGCTTCTCTGCCTTTCAGAGCAATTCCTCCAAGGCTGAAAGCTACGGTGACATCAGAACCCACCTATCTCCTGGTCTTTTCAGTGTTGAGAGAATCTGAGTTAAAGTATCGTGTCTAGGTTTAAAACTCTTTTTCACACAAATATACCTCAGGTGCAAGACTGAGAAGACAAAATAAACTGGATTTGTTCCTTTGCTGGGGGAGGGCACGACAAGGAGAGAGGTCACAAGAGTTTTCCTCTATGGTTATGGAAACCATGGTTTTCATAAGGGTATAAATATCTCCTTTGGAAATGATCAGAGGAAATCAAGTTACGAGGGGAAAAAATAAGATTAGGTAGAGGTAAAACTGTCTCATTGCTAAGATAGTACAACTAGCTTGCACCAGGACTGTAGAAAAGTGTAGGAATCTCTTTCACTGTAAGTTAATAAGGAAAGGTTAAGCAAGCATCTGTACAAATTACTTAGATACACTTGATCTGCTAAAAAGTAGGGAGTAGATTATGTGACATTTTGAGAGTCCCTCTGTATATCTGTAAGTGTAATACTTGAGTCAGTAACTTCTGATACTTGGGTCATATTACAATTAATCTAAATATAATCACATTGCAAAACAAATAACACTTTTAATCTGAAATTTGGTAGACAAACTAACACAGGACAAGAAAAAATATTAAACAAATACATTGCTGTTGATAGCTAGAGTGGTATCTTGCCTCAGTTTCTGCTGTAGCAGGTTTCCTTTTTATGTTTCTTTAAAATAAATGAATGAGCTTATGTAACAGATGAGACAAATAATGCCTTTCTGTATACCTGTAGTTCAGATTCTGAAATTCTTAACCTTACCCATTAAAATCAAATCACATACATAAAAATGGCAAAATATCCCTCTTCTTATTGGTCTAATGTGAATAGTCAATGAAAACTTCAACACAGAAACTTTTCAACAGAGATTCTTCTGCCTTTCACTGCTTAAGAACAAAGAGCAATGGAATAAATGTTGGATGATTTTATTTTGCTCTCCTTTGTGCCCCTTCACACTCATACCATAATCTGGATAGTCTCCATTGCCAATACAGACGTATTGTGTGACATGGAAGGTTAAAGTTCAAGAAAAATTAAAGAACTCTGTGAACAGAACAACACATAGACAGTGAAGATGAAAACTTCCATGACACTACTTAGTTTATTGAATTAAATTCTGTAAATATGGCAATATCTGTTCTAAGGTGATATGGAATAAATAAAACCAGAATTGACTTTTTGATACAGTTTAGTGAGCTCATTCTTTTTAATGTCAAAATATGACTTTGGTGACAGCTTTTCTTTTTTTCCCATCAGAACAGCATTACAGTAGACTGTGAAGTCAAAAGTATGATATTTTCTTCTCACATCACTACTTCTTCCAAATTCATTCTCTGAATGAATATACAGTGCCTTCAGCACAAATAGTAAAAAAAAATTGGTGTACAAAAAGCGGCATATTTTGCTAGCAATAATGCTTTTGTAACTAGCAGTTGAGATATTTTTTTTTCCTGAGCCAGTATCTTTATCTGATTAAGTGA
>VZTQ01001535.1:118860-194503 GCA_013400755.1 Pelecanoides urinatrix | reverse complement strand
AAAACTGAACACAGTATTTGAGCACTTTAAAAACAAAAAGTAGATCAACCAGACAATCTGGAGCACAATAGAGCAACTATAGAAAATGTCACATACAGAAGGGGATTTTTCTAGTCTGGCGTAGCAAAGACTGAGAGGTGATATTGCAAAAAATCCTTTGGAAAGGAAGGGAATATTCTGCTCTCCGTATTCAGCATGGCTAGAATGCAGACAATGTGCCTCGGCTGTAGCAAGGGAGAGTGAAATTAAGTGTTTGGAAAAATGTTTAAAAGTAAAATTAAAGATGCTCTGCAATAGGTTGCCTGGGTCAACCATGGAATCTCTAACACTGGAAA
This sequence comes from Pelecanoides urinatrix, assembly GCA_013400755.1. Classification (NCBI taxonomy): domain Eukaryota; kingdom Metazoa; phylum Chordata; class Aves; order Procellariiformes; family Procellariidae; genus Pelecanoides; species Pelecanoides urinatrix. Next base: position 194,168 of record VZTQ01001535.1, on the reverse strand, counting down.
TTCATTAAAAGCACAACAAATTTCTCTGTTTTCTTATCGTCATAGACTGTGGTCTGTGGATACTAATTCTTGCTATTGCACAGACCTATTACATGGTGTCAAACAAGGACCAAATCTTTTGCAAGTATGGTGACACATTTCTGTAGTTTCGGTTGTTTAAGCCCAGGGCCTTTAAGCCTTGGGCATCCAAAGAAGGTAACAGAGCTCAGGGCAGCTAGCAAAGAAACTGATAAATAAAAAAGTTAAAATCCTGGCAGATTAAAGGGATCTTGGTTTTAGCAATGCTAAAATATCTCAACACTCTTTTTGATGCTTTACAGGACCTGGCTTTTCAGGAATTTGTAGAAAGAAGGTCATAAAATCTTACTGCTGGTATGAAACAATTTCTCAGTCAAAGACAACTACTTTTACTAAAAGCTAGATACATCATGAAACAAAAGCATAGGTCTGTCTTCACGGGACCACATGAAGCTGTTTTCCCTTTGGATCCGTGCTGCGAGTTTGGGGAGGTGTAAGCTCTGTTTGACACCTTCTCGGCTGACGGGACATTTGGAACATCATTCTCTCTTTGTGCCTCATTTTCTTTCCCTCTTGACCTGCTTTGTGTGGCTTTTCTTGTACCTAACAGGTTGCGAGCCTGCCTCTCAGACTTTTTCTCAGATGGGTTGCTAAAATTAATCAAAAGGTGTAGGAAATCGATTCTGTGTGAGACCACTCCCCCTTTGGCAATTTTGTTTGAAAATGGCCAATGTTTAAAACAGAGCAGAAGTACACAGACACATATGTACAGTCTGATCCCATGCACTTTGTTTCCATAAGGCATCAGGCAAAAATGCTTTAAGAACATCTTATTATTGCCTCTAGTACTGGTGGGAGAAATTCTACCAAATGCCAGTGAAATCATGGCTGAGAAGCTGATGAGATAAAAATCTTTAACATCTAAGTCATGGTTGTGTTTTATAGCAGCCATGAAGATTAGTCCTTATCAAAGGAAGAAAATCAAAGTCAAGACTATTGTTTCCCTAATACGTGGGGAAGTCTGGAGGGTTACTGATTGTTACTGTGCTCACAGAGCAATGCAGACCCATTCATTTATTAAAAATATAGTAACCCATAAGCAACAAATATTGGTACCAAGAGGCTGAATCAACACACCAGCCTTTACTGAAGGCACCCACAGAGAACATAAGTGCAGGCCAATTGGATGTACAAAAAGGGGCAGAATATCCCTTCAGACTGCCAAGGAGTCAAAGACACTTCTGCTGCTCTCCATCCAAGTACCTGTATGTGATACTTTAATTCCAACTTCCTAAAAACTGTCTTGCTACTCTCAATGGAAGTAGGAATGAAAAATAATAAAAACCACATCTTTATCATTACATTTAATGGATGAGGTATGGCTCTGAACCTGTATTGAATAAAGAAGTGTTTGTTTTACAAGAATCCTTTTTTGACAGTGAGTCCACTTGCAAATGCAATATTCAACAGAGGCAAACCCCATGGTATATTTGGCTATGAGAAGGATTTGATGAACTGAGGCAAAGATGAATGGAAAGAAAAAAGGAGGGAAGAGGATCTTGCAGGCATGGACTGAGGGAAAAAAGTTAAGGGAAAGAACAGAAAGAAAGAAACAGGCCATCAGCACAGAACAAAACCTGCCCTTGCAGAACTGCAGGAAGTTTCGGGGAAAATGTGATATTTGTCAGAGTTTTCAAGCTGAGGAAATGAGTGACTACCAAACAATTCTTAGAGGTAATAATCTGGATACTTTCAATTTTAAATGTCTTCCTTATAAGTAGATTATTATTTTCTAGACCAAATAATGATCCCTGGGTAATAAGCTGGTGCAGAACACAGTACTGACTGAGTAGAATTAGCATTTGCACAGCTGGTGGTAAAAGCAAAGCAAAAGCCTAGTCAACATTTCCTTGCATTATTTTGTAAAGTGAAATTAATTCTTGTGAAAAGTGACAGATAAAAACTCCAGTAGCAAAGTCTCCATTGATTTCAGTGGAGCAGAATCAGTTTCTGAGCCAAGAACGCAGCCAAATCCAATGTGTAGAGCCCAGCCAAGATGCCACGGGTTGCCTGCCAAAGGGGTAATACCCCTGCCTAGGAGCCTAGGGCTGACAGACTGACCTTTTCAGTCCTTGCCATCTCTAATAAGACGGCCAACAATAATGATACCTAGGGATCAAAATACCCATCTGCTATGTATTAGGCTGAGCAAAGCAGCTGCCTAGATGCTATTTAAAAAGAAATGTGTTTAATTTAGAGCTAAGTATTTGCCCAAATGCAACAGCTGCAGAGGAAGGGCTGTGACTTCCTCCTGGCAGGGGGTGGTGGTCAGTATTTCATGAGAAGGGCACTTTCAGCACCCTGCGACCAGAGGGCTACATGCAGAAGCAGCATCGCCCAGCAAATCATGGATATTTGCACTAAGATGGGCGGGAACTAGCTGGACCTGCTTTGGGAAAGGGTTTGGAGACCAGATGGCATCCAGAGGCCTGTTCCAGGGTAAATTATTCTGTGAATTTCTGAACTGGTGGTTCTGGACAGCATTATCTCTCTTTAGCTCTGGCTCTGTACACTAGATGCAGAGAATATGACACCCAGAGGTTAACAGCCAGCAATTGCTGCTACTGCAGCAATATGGACTCTACTGGTCCCAGAGCAGAGATATGAGCAATGGTGATTCCAGCCTTTTTAACTCTCACAGACTTAGCACAGCACCCACTATTCAGAACATCAGATCATTTCCTGCATTTAGAACAGCTGAACAAATACAACTTTGAAGTTCTTTGATTTGAACTGTGACTATTCACTAAGAAGTTTGGTAAGACCAAACCTCTTCGGTGAGCTGGAGAAATTAAACTCTGATGCAAACTTTGAGTTAGCAAAAAGAGGAGGATTTTAGCAGCTCCAAGCAGTACGTGTAACAGTTATGTAAGTGATTTTCATTTTTCTTCATGTGCATCTTTTTCTTCTAAAGATATCAAAAAGCAAGGTTAAGTTTTCTCAGATGAGAGCACAAACAGAAAAGGCCGACAGTGTTCTATTGCTTTAAAAGGGGGAATAGATTTGAAAGACATTTCAAAAGATAAAGTTTGAAAACTAGGCCATCTTGCCTCTCTCTGGGAGCTTCTGCATGGACATCTAGTAGGAAATCCATTTGGAATCCAGAAATTGGCACACTTGCTTGGAAAGAGAGCCCATTCATTCTAATTTTAATCAAACTTTTGATTTATAAAAAGCTAGGCAGCCTGAGGAAAAGGATATTTCATTTTAAACAAATCCCACTAGTATGCCTCTCAAAATCTTTGCAAATTTATATTCTTTATTCTATTAGTGCAAATTACTTCAAATCATGAAAACTCTAGGCAAATATTAGAGTGGAACTGTAGAGAAACATAATATAGATTACTTGTTCTTACATTTACTAATGCTTTTAAAATTCTGTAGTGACGGGATTTTTCTCTGGTTTGATGTGAAGCAGCTCTGTAAACATGGGCCATATCAAAAAGCTTCTGAGTACTTGGACCTGAATTGTCATTCTTTGTGTTCACACTGTGTTTCTCTTGAATCTGATATAGAATAGGACTGTGTTGGTCCACTTAGATGAGGAATGGCTTTAATTTTCCTAGTGAAATGTGATCTTTTAAGCAGTAAGCACAGAGTATTGTGTGGGCATTATTGACAAGAGATGTTTGGAAAATAGGGAAGAGGGAAGGGATTGTATTCTTATTTCCTGGATTAAGCAAAACACTACTGTGAAAGTTCTCAAATTGGCAGATTGTACTGGTATATTTGGCAGTATTTTCAGCATAGGGGAAAGACAACACTTGGTGATTCTCTACAGCTTGTACATGAAATTGTACAACAGAACTTTACTACTTCTTGAAGAGTCCAAGAAATTACAGTATTAGCCAAATGTTAGTAACCTAACTCAAAACAACAGATGATGCAAACTGTATTGATTGAAGTGCTGACCCGTCTCTCAGCTAAGGCTCACTGAGCTGCTATTCCCGTCAGCAGGTCATAGCAAACAGCCCCACTTCCACAGGCCTTGGAGAGGAGTCATCCAAACAACTTAATACCCTCCACGTCCAGAGGAACTTTGTTCAAATATAATGATAATCAGAAAGCTCTTTGCCCAACTTGACCTCTTTCTCTTGATTAATTCAGTCTGAGAAATGAAGCTGGTTTGTTTTTCATGCCCAGCCCAACCTTCTCTTTGTTGTTCAATTTATAAGTGTGTCAAATATAATTAAAACTGGCAGAGGCCAAGATTAAATCAAACAAACTGTAAACATTGCTTGTGCTATTAGGTTGATGCAAAGCTTTCACTATAAAAGGCTTTTAAATAAATGAATTCAGCTATTACTGTGCTGCAGCACTGAAACCTTGCTCCAAGTGTTTGAACTTTTCAGGGACGCTGTCAGGTCAGCTTAGATTCAAAACCTAAAACATGGCTAGGATTTTGAAATTGCCTAAGGGAATTAGGTACCTGACTTCTACTGAAAGTCAATGTACGGTGGGAAGTGAATTGACTTTCAGCAGGATTTAGATGCCTTTGAAAAGCCCTTTCATGTCCTTGTAAACAGAGGACCATGTCCTTCATGGAAATAAATGAATGTAACTCCTTTGACACCTATATACCCAGCAAAGCATTTGATACACAAATTTTACAAAACCTAAGATAAGCCAAAAAAACCCTAAGAGCTACCTTTACTTAGTTGATTGTATTTTGGTTAGCACTAAATATTTCCTTTCAATGTGCAAGCCCGACTTCCAGGAAATTAGTCCATTAAGGACTTCCAGTTTCAGTCTACCAGGCTGCAACTTGCAGTTTAACCCACTGATTTTAGTGGTCCTCCTGACTTGTTGAGCGAGATTCAGAGCCTCAGTACATCCAAGGTTTTCCCCAAAACATTTTTGCATTAAAAAAACCACACCCGTAGCCATCATAGCAGGCAATGGGAAAACTCGGTACTTTGAGAGCAAGTTTCTGTCTTGTTGACTGAGATTTTAGTATGAAGCCATACGGCATTAAAATTTAGATTACACAGCTTTGGAAATAGATCTCTGGCTATTTGACACTATTTCCTTTAATTCCTCATCACTGCTTTAAAAACTAATGCAAGAAATGCAATGTTGTCTGTGCTTTTATTGTATTTATTTATTTTTCACACAGGATGGGCATTTGTCACTCCTATGCTAAATTCTGCTTCTTTTGGCACGTGTATGTTTATATCTCTACATGACTTTTATGACTTTTATAACCTGATCTTTTTGGGATTTCTCTGTCCAATGCCTTTAGAAAAAACAACTGTAGTAGTACCATTGGACTGAAATGTCTCTTTCCGATCTTGAAAGTCTTCTTATTTATCGCCAAATATTCTCTAAGAATTCTACTGGTCTCCTAGGTAAAGCTACCTCATTCAACTTTCAGGGTGGCTTCTAGAGGGGGAACTCAATGACAAAGTCAGAGGTCTTTTGAGGACAGGATGACATCATGATAGAAGATGGCACAGTCACAAAATGTACTGGTCCTTCATCTCTGAAACGGCAATTCTCATCTGAACAGAGATGATTAGACAAAATTAGTGCACTTATTCCCTCTTTATCTTCAGCGGACATGAAATCAGACCACAAAACTGCTGCAGAGAGCCTTGCAACTGGCAGGCTCGGGTCATGAGGAAGCCAGTGGTTGAGAGAGTAGAAGGTCAGGACTGATCAACAAAGGCAAAGCTCGCGTACACCAAAGATCTCATACAGCCTTGCCTGATTTGTTTGATCAAGACTACATATTAGTCCCTTGCTTTCATAACGATAGATGTTTTTCAGATCTATTGAAAATAGCTGATAAAGATTCCTCTGTGGTGATGGGTAACCGAGGCTTGGTATCACAAAGAGTGGAAAGGAGCAACATAACTGTCTTATGTCTTGGGAGCAGTTGAAACCATCCAAAGACCATCTTAATGATCTGCCACTGTGATGTATCATATTCTAAAAGCTGAATAATCTCTATTGAATTGACTATATAGATTGTAATGTTTCATCTATTTCCACCAGTGTATATACGTTTTTCTCTTCCTTATTTTGCTTTCTCACCTGCTTTCTCACCTGTCTTTAGACTTTCAGAACCAAATTTTGGAAGTTAATTAGATATGGAAGGATTTGAGTGAAAATCCTATATGGAAGCCAGATCCTTTATTAACAATGACACAAAACTATATAATAAATGAACTAAAGAAACTTGCATGTTTTGGTTATTTGTCTAAGATGATAAAGTGCATTGCCTCAATCATCTAGAAAAGAGAGTAGTGTTGAGTAACTTCTGTGTTCAGTGGTGCAAAAATCTGACATTTGCAACTAAGAGTTACTAACTGTCATAAATGGAGAAGTAAGCTGCAGTTGCCAAGGCTGTGGCTGTTCTGCCCAGAATGAGAGCCCTGCTTAAGCCATGAGTCAAGTCCTAAACTATTTCTACTAGTTGGCAGCATGAGGAACACTTCTGTAATAATGAGATCTTGGGGTTACAGGCAGTGAACAAAGGCATTGCTGAATGAATTTGGAAAGAATGCTTCAGAGCAGTACTTTTCTCTTTTTATATCCAAGTATTTTTATTCAGTGAGGTTGAGAGAAAGGTCTTGGGAGAAAAAGAAGTATAACAATGTAATGAATCTTGGGTACTATAATATAATCTAAAATAATTCTGTGGCAATTTTTGCTAATACATAACCTCTCCAGAAACAAGTCAGACTGCTTTTCTCACCAAAGTTTGGGTTTGGGAGCAGATTCGGATTTTACATGGATGCAAATACAAAGGGATAATATTAAGGATATTCCACTGCTGCACAAGCTGAGTTGATATCAGAATTTGGACTAATGGCTTCAGCTTGAAGCTCTCCTTGTAACTAAGGGCAGCAGGATTTGACTTTTAATCAGGACATTTTAGCTGCAATATGTCAAAAAGAGCTTACAATACTTTTCACTAATTAAGTACAGTTGTTTAATCTAATATCTGGTTTTACTTTATTATATGAAAGGATTCCAAGAGGTATGTTTAGTTTACAAATTCAAATATTGCTTCAAATGAGTATTAAAAAGTTATCCTACAGTATTAGGAACCTAAATAAAAGCACTTTTGGCCAGAATGAAGAAAAAGAATATGATATTAATTCCTAATACAAATTAAACTGAAGAGGCTATCTGCATTGTTCCAAATGAGAGAAATTAAGAACTGCATACTGGTGTTTTAAATTCCCTAAAATTGTAGTATTCTGCACAGTTTTCTAGCTGTGAGAAAACATTTAATCCTGATGCATGTAGTGTTCTCTTCAGGGGGAATTGGATCAGGTCCTTTGTGACCAATCCTGATTATTTACACTCTCACATACTGTTTAGCTTTAAGGCATTGCACAGTTAAAGGAGAACCAGGAATTCAGTCCAGTCTTCCTTAAATGCTTGCTAGACTTTATGTTAATTTAATCCCTTACTTTTCCAGTTACCTAATACAAAGCATGATTTTACTGTCATTAAAGATCACCTTGTTTCCTGTTTTCATATTCTTCTCACGGTGATTATTCTTCTCATTGAAGTCTCCATTCTAGTCATAAGGAACGTTTGGAGCATTTCATTGAAAAAAAAGAGGAGTTAAACATTTTCTATTTCCCTAATCAAGACCCTGTCATTACCATCACTGAAAGCCAGAAAAACAGGTGAAGAATGACAGAATTACATGAAAAGTAAAAAGGACACTGCCAAAGTGATTTTGTGATCACAGTTGCTTATAACAATACACTGAATGTTGGCATGGCAATCTAATTGCCTGTTGTGTAAACTCAGTTACTAGTTGCATTACATGATGCTGATGCTCAATTGCATCAGTCACAATTGAGCATAATATAAATAGAAATTTGGAAAAGTCTCTGATTGTTATTGTGGAATAATTCATACAACTTGTCAGCATGGCAATTTACAATTTAATTTGATATTTTTGAAACAGAAAGCCACAGTGATTCAATTCTAGAAGAAAAAGTAGCCTAGAAAAAAATCACGTGTTTTGCAAATGGAGAGAAGACAACAAAAGAGGATAGATTTTTATTCTGTCATTTTTGACAGTATCCTTTTAAAGGGAAGACTAAATTAAATTCTAAAGGCCAAATTCTCTTCTCATTCACACCACAATAGCTCCAGAGTAGTCCTACGAACTTTCACAGAATTACTCCAGATTTACACAAACATTAATGGCAGCAGAAGTTGGCTCTTGAAGCCTAGCTGTTTCACAATAGGAATACATTTTAAGAAGTTATATATAAAAGAAAATAGTTTTGGTTTTTTATTCCATTAAATTACATCTGCAATATCACAGAGAAAGGCTGATTCCTCATTTGGTCTCAGATAAGCTGCTTTCAGAAAACAGGTATGACAAGAGTAAGACAGACAGCTCAGAACAATCTTTGAATTCAGTAGACACACTTGGTTTCCTCCCATGCCACAGATTTCTTATCCTGAAATCTGTATTTCACACAAATGGAGGAGAACAGGACATGGAAAATTGATCTGAAGGCTAAATTAAATTTCTCCTGCAGTGACCTGTTTGAGGAACAGAAAGAAGGGGAAGAAGGAAGGCTGAGACTGATGCAATTCAAAGAGCAAATACATTAAATGACAGCCCCAAAAAAGTGTCAGAGGTGTTCCAACAGGAGGTATACTGTTCTCATCCATCCCACCCTCTGGCAACACTCTCTCCCTAGCTATTTCCACTTGACTCATGTTGTTTCTATACTTGTTGAAATGGTTCACACTGTTTCACTGTTATTACTATTATTTTACCTATCCACACTTGTCTCTGCAAGTCTGTTATTCATAATTGCTAGTGCTCCAACCCCACCAGAGAATCCATTTTGCTTTGAATTAGAGCTCATTTGCCTCGGATAGCCATTAGCGGTTTCCGACAGCTGTTTCTGCATGATGGCCAGTGAGACTTTATTGGAGGCCAGGAAGTCTTTCATGGAGATCATCTCGCCTGACAGCCGGCGTCCGTCTGTGTCGCTCTCATTGACAACGTCAGTCTCAATGGAGATGTTTCTCCGGCTGCGCACATTTCCCGGCATTACCACGTTCCTCCGTGAACGAAATAATTTTCTTTGGCACCTGTGGCAGCACCTGCAGTCCAGCTTCTTTAATATCCAGTTAATGGATTGTTTGATGACGATAGAGATCACGTTAAATAAGGAATAGATGCAGCACACGCCCATGAGTATGAAGACAAAATTGCCAAAGCGGTAAAGGCCTTGGCTCTCATACTTGATGTTCTGGCTACTGACCAGATCACCAAATCCGATGGTGCTGAAGGCCACAAAGCAGAAGTAAAGTGAGTCAAAGTAACTCCACCCTTCAATTGGTGTGTACATTGCAGAGGCACAGCAGGAAATGATGAGCGATGCTACACATAAAATCAGCATGACATAGTACACAGAGGGCTTCCAGCCCGCCAGGCTGTCCACCTCGGAGGTCCCCGAGCCCCGTCGGCTGTTGTGAGGGAGGACCCCTTTCCTCCTCAGCTGTCTTTCATGGCACGACTTCATGACATAGGCTATGACAGTGATCAAGCGCTCCAGGAACAGGTTGAAGAACAAAATGGTCCCTGCACATCCTATAAGGCCGTAAAATATGAGAAAGATTTTGCCTCCAATGGTGGCTGGCGTGGTCATGCCAAACCCTGGAAGACAAAAGAGAACAGTTGAAAAAAATAAACCTGTGGTTACCATGTCAGGAGTTTTGTCACAGAAAGAACTGGCAGCAAATCCCCGTGGCACACATCAGCTCTGGAAAAAAGTGAGGACACTCTCCCAGACTGTTACCTACTTGTGCGTGACCTTGTCCCAGCAGAAGGGGGAAGAAAACTCATGCCAGCATTTCCTCCAGAATCAGAATGAAACAAAAAGCAGAAGAAAACACACTGGAAAGAAAAGGGAGTTTAGTGAAGGTCTGAATTTTGGTCTGGTTGCTAGGCTCGCACCATCTCCCTTTGTGCTTTGGATAATTTCCAGGCTTCGGGGTTATCGCACCCCCTTCCTTCTCTCTTATGTTGCTCTGCACCATGGGTCTGATCCAGGGTGGCTCTTACCTCACAAGGGTCCACTCCACCAAATCTTTGTAACCCAAGGCGAAATCTTAGCTCCTGCTGTAAGTGCGGGTGGCACACCAGCCAGCACCGAGCACCCTCCGCAGCCCAGCCGGGGAAGCCCAGGCTGGGAGCGCACACCGGAGGCAGCCCCTGACAGGGGCAGCAGCCCCTCATGGGGGTCCCCAGCAGGCGTTAGAGCTGCCCTGCCTCTCACCCTGGTGTTGGTCGCTCATTATCCACCCTCTTGTAAATCATCTTTGCAGAAGTTTTCCTATTTCTCTGTGTCCCACTTCATAGGTCAAATCTGTATCTGAGTCTCAACGAAAGTCTCCTCTGGTCTCATTCCCTGTCATGGGATTTCTCAGGTCAGAGGTGCTTCAGTCTTCTCTCAAATCTCTCCCTTCCTAAAGCCCGCAAATAGTAATTTTGTTTTGGTTACAACTATTGATAAGACAATCTTGCTTTAGTAAGGTATTATTAAAGAATAAAAAGCATGTCCAGAACATCACTGAGCAAATTTGAGTAATACTCATGATAAATAACTGCTGCTGTCTTATTAGGATTAATAAAGGATTACACAACTGATCAATTAAGCCAAAATAAACTTGCTGAGAGGACAGAAAAATCATGTTGGACAAGAGACACTTTTATTTGTTTCCCTCTCTTTGTAATTGTGAGATGCTAATTATGAAATAAAGACATAAGGCTCTGGGAAATAAAGGAAATCATATTCAGTGTGATACGCTTGTGCTTGGAAGACAGACAACTGCAGTGTGAAGAGACCATGTTTCCAACTGAATTGCACTCTTCCTTTCACTGGAAACCTGCTACCAGCACAGATTCCTTTTTAACACTGCTCCTGCTTCACACAGTTAAGCCCTCGCCTTCACCCGCCGGCACGACCCCCTCTGAACAACAGCCAAACCACCGCATCCAGAGGACCTAAAGGAGGCACAAGTCTCCCATCAAATTTCTGTGCTAGAGCTGGACTGCAACTCTGTCTGTGAAGAACGGCACCACAAGACAAACTACATAGACAAAATGTTCTTCGTGGCAAGAACTTTTGCTGTTGTTCCCCTTGGCACACTAATATTTCCACTCGTTTTCTACCTTCTGCTTCTGCTCCATGAATGATCCCCCCATAATTCTAGTTTTGATGCTTATTTTCTGTGCAGTCTGGCTTTTATGCAAGTCATGACCTCCACCCTGTGGACAGACATGTAAAGACCGACAGACAAGAGGAACCTCTCTGCAGCTGGTGGGATCTGCCCGAAGCGGCCGGTGGGGAGGGAGGTGAGGGGCCGCTGTGTCCCTGGCCCACCCTGCTCTTTGAAGAAGAGAAGCAGCTGCAGGCTGGGCAGAAAGGTGGGGAGCCTCTGGCACAGGGCGAAGGGCAGCGGGGAGCGGCATGCATCTCTCACAGTGTAAAGCAAATGCCCTGGGAAGAGAAATGTAGTTCAGCTCACACCTCGAGCCTGGCATTACGCCCTCGGGCTGCTTCCCACGGGCCCCTCTTGTGGTCCTGCCACTGGCATCAGAGCGAGAGCCTGAGCTCCTCAGGTTCATTTGTTTAGTCAACTGGATTTTATCTCAGAGCTCAGACCTGCGTGGGTAAAAAGCCACTAGCAAAGGCTTTACAAAGACACCCAAACAGGCATGACAGGAAATGCATGGTGAACTATAAATACCAAAAGATGCAGAACATTGATCCAGAGAGGCAGTGAGGCTCCGACTGTGACTCTGCCCCTTGTCAGCTCCTCCTCTTCAGCAGGGACACTGTTTTGACCTCCTGGAGTAAATGTAATTTTTTGTTCATTTTTCTATTTACAAATCTCAAATTGTAGCAATCAATACTAACATTTCCAAAGAAGCACTAAAATGGAAAACCTAAAAGCAGTATAAAGATATTAATTTAACAACAATTCTCCTTCAAAGATCATTTGACAAAAATGAGCTATAACGTTTTAGTTCCAGAAATAATTTCAATTCTTGAAATGCCTTCTATTTCCATGTATTGGGTCACACTATTCCCAGTTAACTTTGACCATCACAGTGTTACACTCGGGATTAATTTGGGATGCTGTATTACAGAGTAGGACTTGTTTGACAGTACGTATATTTTTCTCCAAATGGACTCTTGGAGTGTTTGAAATATTCATAAATCCAAGTAAATCTGGTGAATTGTTCCAGACAAGAAATGCAGGAGGGAAAAACTATAAAAGGCTGAAACAGTTGAAATGAAACTAAATGTTTTCTTTTGGCATTTTTGTGATAAAACTTTTCATTTCAAAATATCAATCACCTTTTGGTTAAAAAAAATTCAGTTGGAAGTAAAAAGAATGGAAAAAAATACTTTGAAAAATCTTTCAGATTTTTAAAAGTTTCATAATCTTAAAATGAGACACAACATTTCACTAATGATCAAATCAAACCTATCAAAATTTTCATTATATTATATACTTCTGAAAGACCTAAAAAAAATCTGATCCTATACAACTTCAGTTTAAGTTTTTTCCCTATTTCTTCCCACTGGCCATCAAACCAGAAATGCACTGCTCGTTAATCTCTACTAAAAAGTGAATTCTTTCAAAAACCCTTTTCATAAAACAGCCCTGCAAACACTAGCTGGAAGTAAATTGTTATCCATGGTGGGATCTACCTCTTTTTTCCTGCAAATTTCTGTAGAGAAAAATGTGGCTCATTCATGGACAAAAAGGTACGGCAATAGGATTTGCTCATTTTAGTAAAATTACTGATGATCTTGTGCTGTGCAAACACAGAGGATCTATGGATAAGTCAATTCTTTCATGAGGTCAGTGAAAGCTCTCACACCAAAACTCTCCCCTCTAACCTAAGGACACTGAAATAAGCCTGTTGTCTGCGTGCCGTGCCGGGATCATACTCATTACTCGAGCATCAGAGGAGCCGTGAGCTGTTCTCTCTGAAAGCAAAGACAGCGCTTAGCACAACAACGTCTGTCCTGGGGGCAGGTATCTCCGTAAGTCCTGGAGGTATGGACATATCTCCATAAGTCCCCTCAGCATCCTGGACCTGGTCAGGGCTTGCGGTGCCTCTTTTGCGTGGAGAGATGTGAGCGAAGGCTGGTGCAGAGCCGGGTGACATCTCCACGTGAACCTGGGACATGCACCCAGACCTGGTAGCTGCAAAGTGCACCTGTGTTCCCCCACCAACACATAGCGTTAGTGCCTTACCATATATTTTCCAGAAGATTGATGAGACACTAGCAAAAGCAGTATTGATTCCCTCTCTTCTGCTTCAGATACTCTACAGGGCAAGGGACTAAAAAACATGGATTCCCTACTTTGCTTGTAAAATGCCTTTTTTTCCTTCCATTATAAAAAAGGAGAATGGAGTCTGGGGTGCCATTACAGCGTTTAAAAATTGAAATATTGCAGCATTTAATTTTTTTTGCAAAAATGTAATGTGAAAAAATGCCTGACAGGTCTCTCCATAGCAGCTGAGGGTTTCTGTGACATGCCACATGAGATACTGCCTACCTGGCAAACTGAACCAGAGAAGAACAGGCCATGAGGTATCTGAATTACTATTGACATGCTTGATTGAGGCAGCAGTTTTAATCCAAAATATTTAATTTTGCAGCTGAAATATGTGAGTTTGCAGTCTTGGCACAATGGTAGGACACCTATTACTCTGCCTGGTCTTCCTCCAGTCCCTGCACCATCCTAGGAGAATCGCACCTCCCCTGTTTCTTGTTGGGGTACCCCAGAACTGGGCCAGCAGCCCCCATTTCCATGCCCGTGACCTGTACAGGCAGAACTGTCCCTGAGCCGCCCTCTCTTCGTAACAGAGGGTACAGCCTTGCAAACAGCAGACTTTTCATTTCCAATCCCTTAAAATGTTAACCAAAGGCAGAGCCCTTATAACTTCAATGATGCCTGCAGGAGCTAGAGAAAAGACTGCATATAGACTTGCGAGTTCATTTTTGCTGTCTTCTTGAGATAGCTAAGAGTGTCACATGCAAGTATTTCTCCACTGTAATTATAAGATCAGGTTCATTCACAGACTAGATCTACATATCTTTCATAGCTGCAAGTCATGTTTATTAGAAAATGTAGCTCTTGGTATTGTCATTGTCAAATCAACCACCAAAATGTATACAACAGTTGTGTAACTAAGCCTTCCTTGTTGCCTGGCTTTTCTTACAGCAAAAATGATGGGTTTAGAAGCAATTGCCATATTTTTGCTTTCCACCTACTGCAGGAGGTGGTCATCCACGTTCTACGTGCCAGCTGAGGGGTGTCAGCTGCCCTAGGATTAGAGACTTCGGGTGAGCAGGACCAAGCTGCCAGGACACAGAATCATCACACTGAGTCAGACCACCGTCTTTGACAGTGAAAAGATATAAGAAAGTGTGAATAGGGAAGAAAATATGAACAGAGTGATCTCTCCCTGGGACATCCTCCCAGCTCACAGAAGTCAGCAATTTAGAGGCTTTGAGGACATCACATTTAATAATTCGATCATCAATCTCGTCAAATCATTTTTCAAATAATTTGTACTGTTGGTCTCCATTAAACCTGAGGCAGTAAGTTCCCCAGTGTAATTATGCTTTGTGGAAAAGAAGTCTTTGTCTAACCTGCCGCCTGACAACTCATTTCAGGCTTCCCACTTTTTGCAGTTAGCTGTAGCAATCATCATTCTCCACACACATTCTCCCTTCACCTTCCCCCTTCAGATTTTATAGACTTCTATTATTTCCTTCTTTCTCATTTCTTCCCCAGTCTGAGGAGGTCTATAACATTTAGTCTCTTGTTTTCAGTCTGCTAAGACATACTTCTAACCAGCCCCATTACTTTCTTGTTTCTTTTCTACCTTAATAGAGTCTTTCAAAGATAAAGGAGCAGGACCAGAACTATATACAGTACTTGCAATGCAAAAGTACTTTGAATTGATGCAGGGCATACTGGTGTGTTGTGCTTTGCTCTCTTTTTCATAGGAATTCCTGTTTGCTAGTGACCACTGAATTGATATTTTCAGCAACCTATCCACAGAGGGTCTTAGCTCCCTTGCTCAACAAGTGATGGCTGTCTTTGAGCTCTTCAATGTCTGGCTGTAATTACATCTATCTTTTTCCATGTGCATTACTTAGCATTTGTCACCACTGAATTTCATCTAGTTTTTTACTTAGTTATTCAGTAATATGAGGTTCTTCTACAGTTCATTACAGTCATGTTTATGGTTGACTATCTTGAGTACTTCTCTGTCCTAAGGAAATGTTGTTACCTATTTATTTACCTCTTTTCTTGTTTATGACAGTTGAAATGTGCAGGTGTCAGCAAAGAGCCTCAGAGACTCTGTTGTTAATGTGCTTCCATTTTGAAAACTGAATATTGATACCTAGACTTTTCTTCTATTCTTTTTGAACAGTTATTTATCAATGATAGGACTCCACTTTTCATCCCATTAGAGTTTTATTTCTTTAGAGGCTTTGATGGGGAGTTTGTGAAAAGGCTTTTTGAATGTCCAGGTACACTGTTACTTCTGTGCAACCTAACTTCCCTCTGCAAAAGCTGTATCATCTTTTTGAACGTCCTGACTAATTATATTCTTGTTTACACTTTCCTAATGTGCCTCTATGGAAGACAGACTTACTGGCCTATGGTTTCGAGGAACATTTTTGCTGTCTTTTTTATAAATTGTTGTTACATTTGCTATCATGTCTTCTCCGTGCACCAAAACTGATTTTAGGCTACAAACCACACTTAGTTAAACAGCAGTTTCATGTTTGAGTTCTCTTATAAGTCCTGCATGAAAAACTTCAGTCCTAGCAGTCTGAAAGAGATTACTCAAGTAGGAGAAGTAGAGGAGAAACCAACAGCCAAATATATAGATAGGAAATGACTTAGTGAACAATTAGAGCAGAAGTCTGATCCACGCAGCGTAACAGCGGAAGAGCAAAAAGTTAAACTGGCAGACTGGGAAGTAAATACAGAATGAAATTATGAAATTATATAAAAGAGGAAGTAAAAGCAGTGGCTGACACTTGGAGATTATTTGAAAATACAAGATTGCTTCTTGTGATGAAGAAATAAAAACAGGAAACAACTGCAGGAAAAAAAATTTTAGTGATAATTTTTTATGGTATGAGAGAATGCTGATGAAATTTAGTGAACTTTATTTTACAAGTTGGGTGACATTTCTTGAAAAAGAGTTATTTCAAGTAGAAATCAAGATTATAGTTAATCAAGTGGGAATCAGACCATTTTGAGTTTGGAAAATTGAACGTTTTTAAGGTACTGAAAAGTGTTTCCATTGATTTGTTAGACAGGTCTGTGGATATGGCACTTTATTATCACCATTGATAGAAATGCATGACAAAGGCTAACTTTACCTGCCCAGCAATGAAAAAGGCCTCCTTAGTTAAAATTTCAGATTTCTATTCTGAAATCATTTTGATACTGATTTGCCTGTGTCCCACGATCCATTGATTACTACAACGTGGTAATACAATCTTTCCTAATATTTAGCTGAACTGAGCAACTACATCCCTTGTAGTTTCAATTTTCCTTCAAGTATTGTTCCTTCAAGGTTTTTTCCACATGCTGCTTAAGCAAGGATTCAGATTTGTTTGCTGAGTACTCATACCAATTCTGAATGTCTCTGTAGCAGAGCTACATTTTCAGAAGCTGGAAGGAATTTAAACTCCAAGTAGAGTCAGTAAAAGTTTTCTAAAGCACTGCACACCTCCTATGCCAAACAACATTGTCTTGGCAGCAAAACTTCTATCTTGCAGATTGTTACTGCAAAGTGCTCTAAAATCCACCTGTATGTTCAGGTTATATTGTATGCATATTCCAAAAGGATATAGGTTACTTATACAAAAGAACAATTAAAAAGTGTAAACACATCGATAGTATAATATAATCATGCTTCATGGTTTCCTGAAGGAAGTACTGAGTATAACCAAAGAAAAGCAAGCAGCTATAATTCTTATCAATAGCCAGTTTGGTAAGAAGGACTGAGGTCCAACAGGAAGTTCTCCTAAAGCAGAATCCTCCGACAGAAGGTAAATATTGACTAACATTAAGCAAATATTGATCTCAATCTAACAGTAATGTGTTTATATTGAAATCTAACAAGAGGAAACAGGCATCAACTTTCTATAATTAATCAACTCTACAACTTTCTATGATTAATCAGCTTTACAACTTTCTACAATTAATCAACTCTACAAAAAAATCTAGTTCCTCTATTTTCTTTCCTCAATACTCTGACAATCAGCCTCTGAAAATCTAGAAGAGCTGAATGAAAACAAGCACCAGACTGCGAAAGCCAGACCTCGAGATGAGGCTGCGCAGCCGTCCCACCCAGCCGTTCTCACTCTGCTGGGGTCCCCCCGCCCCGTCACATCCCGTTCCCCAGGCCCAGCCAAGGGGGCACAGCCCAGGGGACTCGTGCCACCCACGTCCTGGCATGTTCTTAGGAGGCCAGCGGGCCCAACACACAGCCTCAGGGAATCCAGCTGCCTACTCCAGGCCAATATTAGGTCGTTTCATCTTTTCTGTTGTAAACTACTCCAATGCTACCAATTGCTGTAAGCATTTCTCCTGGATCATTACCCACACTCATCTCCCTCTGCCTGGTGGTACACGGTTCGGCATGTGTTTTAATTCTGGATGTCCTGACATTCACAGATTACATTATTTAAATCTTCATTTTTCATTCCCTGGTACGCTCAACGCCATGAAAGAGTGTGAGAAACAGTTCATCAATCCTAATCCCTCATGAATGAAGCCTGGGGTGCTGAATATAACGTGTGTGTAGGAAGACTAGGGCCACACATATAGATTTTACAGTTAATTTTGAATCATGAGATTGGGTCTTTCTATTGTTCTGCAAAATATCTCTCTTTTCTGAGAAGTTTCATTTCCTTTTTGAATATGTGCAGTTCGCTGCTCCTGCCTTCTCACAAAGAGGAAGTGGGCAGAAAGAGGGGGTAACACTATAGCAACAATAATGAATCATTGTGATGCTAGAAATAAAAATATCATCAGGAAAAAGCTTTCCAGTTTAGCCTGTGATCAGAGCTCTTTGATTGAGATGTTGTGGCTATATTCCTAATGCATCTTCTATTTATTTGATTAACTCTTTTCCTTGTTTTTCTCTATCAGTTCTACTTTGGTCATGACTCGCTGGGGAAATTATGAGTTTCACCAGTGGAACAGTCACTGGAAAATCATTGAGGATTGTGACAGGTGTGAACCAAGCTAAATAGGACCAAGACTTTCAACTGCAGTGAAAAGATCATCAAGAAAACAGTAATTAGGAAAGAGAAGTATTGAAAGTCTTAGATACTTGCAAAGATGCTGACCCTCCTTCCCTCAGACACATTCTGCACATTCTGAACTATCTACATAAGGACATTTTGTGCTTCTAAAAGAGAGGCAGAAGAAACAACTCTAAGAGAAGCTGTACTGCAGAGACTTTATTGAGAAAATGTCCTGTATTGCGCACTGTTCCTACAGTGTGCAGACACTAGTAATTTGGCAAAATTCACTTCTGCCATGATACCCTATTCTGGTGCTGTCAGAGCAGAGTAAGTCATCCTAGGAAAACTCTAGTTCTGCTGCAGTAATTGTCACCCATAGGAACTCTTATAGGAAGAGCTAAAGCACTCTCAAATCATGTCACATCGCTCCCCTTATGACGCTGCTACATCAGCAAGCTTGTAACCGAGTCCTGTTCTGGGAAGGAATGAGGACATTAAGTCCTTCCCAGGAAGAGAAGAAAAAGACACATTTCTGTGAAGACTTTCACTGTGTGAGAGGGGACGTCCACGGAAGCCGGCATGGTGCTGTCACAGTTACCTGACCACAGTAAACTTGTCCTTGGGTCCAATTTCTGATATAAAAAAAATGTCTAGCGTGGCTCATTTTGCTAAGTGTATGCAGAAAATCACACGCCCACATGCACACACCCCCTCTGTGATTTCCCATCAGTGGAAGCTCGGCATCTGAACTGTGTGGCTGTCTGGTGACGCATACGTTCCTACATGTTGCCAGAACCATTCATTTCAACATCTTGACCCTCCCTCTGACTATGAGGGGAGAATGAGCTAGCTGTGTCCTGAAATTCTCCATTACTGCAAGAATTATTTGACAAAATAATATTTTATCAGGGACAGCCTGGTATGTGGTAGCATTTATTTCATTGGCAATGCTATTTTCTCGTGCAGATGGCTACATGGTGGAGAAGGGCTCAGCCTGCCCAGGAAGGCAGGGGGTGTAGGGCTATGACAGCACTCCTTTGTGCTATCTGCTCTTCTGTTTCCAGATCTGCCTGTCCGAGCGAGCTCTGCGCCTTCCGCCTGGGCATCCCGAGCACTCTGTGGAGCTGTAAAAGTTGGAAATGTCCCCAGGGCTATTAGAGCTGAGTCATATCCGCATATATACCGCTACACTGGGTGACCGGCTGCTTGGTGACCTGGGACCCTGCCTTGAGTGCCATTGCTGCTGCTTCCTTCTGCGCCCGTCTGCACCCGCGATGTCGAGCTCAGGCAGGCTGAGAGAGACGTAACCTTCTGCAGAGCGCATAGCAGGGTTAAGTCCATTCCTAAAGGGCAATATTGGTGTTGAAACTAATGATATAAGATGTTTTGATGAAACAATAAATATAGTTACCCAAGTACAATCTACATTTTCTTATATATATTGAGATTTTTTTTCCCTCTCTGACTTGTTTGGAGAGTTCTCAAACCTGGCAGACAGCACTCTCGCCACTGCTTCACTGAGGCTGAAGGACAGGAGGGAGATGCTGCTGCAAGGACTGCACAAGTCCCGTGCTCAGTCTGTGCCATTGTGGGGATGTAAAAGACTTGTGTGAAAGATTGTGCATAACATTTCTTTCCCTCTGAGAAAAGCCTTCTGAGAGCCCAGTCTTGTAACACAGATGTAGGTTAGTGTCCTGCTGAGTGTGTGAATGGGACTTTGAGGGTAGAAACAGCAAAATCTTGGGGCTTTCACGGATTTGTTTTTGGAGAGCATAAGAAAAGCTGGTTTTGTGTTAGTGTATGTGAGGCAATGTCTGTATTTCACACAGCGAAGTTCAGCTCACAGTGAGTCACTGTTAAAACCAGTCTGGAGAGCTGGATACCTGTTACTGCCCTTCTCTCATTTTACATATATAAACCGTATGTTCTGCCTTGAACAGAAACCTAGCTTAAGAAAAGCATCAAATGTTAAGAAATCTAAAAGACACAAACAAAAAAAATGCTACAGGGACAACATTAGATGTAAAATATGATAAAAATTCAATTCTAATAGACAACATCTTTATGGGTCTGTTGATACCTCTGCTATAATGTCTATGTAGCCCTTATATAATACATGACTCTTTGGGAGAGAGAGCCTCTGTAATTTTCATTATTGTAAGTTTTTCATATAAGATAATTTATGGAAACCTTGCCATTCTGCTTTATATAATTAAGGTTATTTTTTATTTAAGGTTCATTCCAGGTCTTGTGTAAGAAATGTACACTGCCTTGTTACAGCTCCTGTGCTATCATAAATTCCATGCATAAATATTTTACGCCTGCCTTCTGGTTTCCTTTTATAATTTTCAGGTAGTTTTTGAAGCCTGAGGTGCTACACCCAGTGCCTTTCCATCATCCCTAGATAGATTTGTGAGTCTGTACACCTTTTGTGTTACTGTGGGGATAGAACAGGGCTCAGTTTTGAAGATACCTTATTATTATTTTCAAACTTTTTTGTGACTTACTGAACAGTCATTTAAAGGTTTGTATAGTTTTTATTTGGTCTTAAAACATAAAAACACTTATCTAATTAAACAATCCAAATGTTATTAACACATTTGTATATAATATTTAATTAAATATTAATTTTACTATGTCATATGAAAAGGTACTTGAGCCCTATATATGCGTGCAACACCACATCTGGTCCAGCTCGAACACCCATCAAAGCCAGCCATCAATAGTTTGGCAGGCTTTTAAAGGCAGAATAATATCGGTAACTCTGCTGGGGCTGCAGGAGTGTTCGAGTGCTCGATTACATCCACGCTAACGCTTCCCAGCCCCTGGGAAGGCAGTAAGGGTTCAGTCCCTGCAGCTGTTTGCAAATGTACTGCAGACACCAGCTTCCACCTCTCTCCTCCATGGAAACGTCTGGCCCCGATGGTGACACCAAGCCCAGCTTCGGCGGGGCTCAGAGCCCTCTTTGGGTGCAAACCTGCACCTGCGTGGCCCCAAGACAACCTGAAACCCTGTGCCGAAATGTGCTTAGCAGCTGATACCTTGGTATGGGTACCGTAATAATGATGAGTGTTGGTTCTGCGGACGAGGAGCATCAACGGCAATTCAGTGAGTGAAGCTGTTAGTGCTCCAGTCCCCTCCTCTCAGGCCTCTGGCAGAGGCTGCAGTCCTAAGGCCGCTGTCTGAGTCTAGTGGGAACCAGCTTTTTGCTATTTCTTTTTGGAGAAATGAAAGCCCTGCATTTTACAATAAAAAAACAAAGTTCTATTTAATGCCTCGATAAAAGAAGGATGCTGAAGCAGTAGTGTTTCTCTTGTTCAAAGTAAATAAATTTAAAAGAATTAGATTGCTGCGTGCTGGAGGGATGCCCAGCCTGTGCCTCGAGGGGAGGGTGCACCTGTTCGTCCAGCCTGACCACACCAAAACCAGGGACTCCTCTGACCCTGCCACTAACCCAAGGCATTGCCTAAGTCCTCTCCCCGAGGCAGATGCCAACGGGCCTCGCAGAGATTGGCAAAACTGTGGCAAATAGGTGTGCCTCAAGTTCAAACTGCAGCAAAGTGTTAGACTCCCCCAGTGGGCCAGCGGATTATTTAACACTAACTGGTTTTCCTTAAAATTATAATAGCTGCAATACCCTAAGCTCCAAGCTATACACAAATTTATCGAAGGAACAATAAGGAAATATGGTAGAACAAACTGATTCTTTCCGTAGTTACAAAATGCCATGGCTGAGGACGCAGTTTATATAATGCAGTAAAAAATAGCAGTATCACCAGTTCCATTCCTGTTAAAAAACACCATAAACATAAAAATAAATCAAAATTTTAATCACAACAGAATATTTTCAATTTGAAAGCCAAGGGCATATGCTTTGGGATTTAAGGTCATCGAGAAAGGCAGTAACAGTCTGACTTGTGATTTATGTTTGGTTAACAATTAGCACCAAAAGAAGTCCCCGTAAAGACATATTTATAGGAAAAATGCTTTAAAATATTGGCCTTCTCTTACTGATCCCAGAAGAGTATGTTCAGAAGACAGGTATATGCTGTGTACACTGTATATACGAAGTGTCTGTGATGTGCTGAAGAATCAAAACCAGACCTAAAGGTCTTGAAGTGTGATTGAAACAGGGATTAAAAAATATTTGTCTCAGTTCCTTACAGCAGAAGGAACTTAAAAGAACATGAATGGATACATATATATGCAAAACAGAAAAATATATATATCTGTGTCAAATAAGCACATGTATATATGATGAATATGTATATATGTATATAAAACTGTTTTTCTGTTGAATAGTCACATTACTAACAATAAGCAGTAACTTCAGGCGATAATTCATCTTGGCAGGATAATACTTTATCTGAATCATGAATGTAATTAACGTTATTTCAAGGGTTTGTTTTCAGTCGTATGTAAACATATTAACTTCTGCTATTAAGGAATAGGATAATTAAGCTATAGGCTCTTCTATGCTAAAATTTTCCTTTAAATAGTAAAAATCTGCCTGTATTTTAAGAGTTTTCAAAGGTTAGTTTAAATTTGCTTATTGTGAGTTTTATTCTTGGCATGGATACATAATCTTATTTTTCTTGGAGGAAGAAAGTGTTTCTGTGTCTACTGGAGGGCATTTTTCATGTAATACTGTAGGAAAGGTACATATGTCTGTAGCTTCTGTGATTTGCTTTTTCAGTCCAAGATGTATTAATACAGCTTTCCTCTGGAATAAGGCTTTAATGTTTCTTCTCATTTAGGGGTAAAACTATGGGAAGTAAGGCAGGGTTTTTGGTTTCCCCCAGTGGAAAAAACCAAGTAGGAAAATGTGGTGTCTCTTTGTACCCTCTTGGTAACATGAGCCTGGGGAAATGCTGTTAGTGGCATTTTAGTGAAGGGGATTTTGTAAAATTAAAGCTCTTCCCTGGCTTTAAATACCAACATAATCAGAGCAATTTTATGCAACAGTGTCACTTGCGGTTCAACTAAAGCAGAAAGACCTCAGCTGTGAGTGTTAAGCTCAAAAAAATAAAGAAAAGAAAAAAAAATCCAGCATTACAGGCTGGAAGGAAGCTGGACACAGATAAGGAAAGCTAATTTTTGGTAATGTGAGGAAATAGTGTATGTGCATGTGTGTTTGTGTGTAATTACATTTTCCCAACCAATTTCAAGCCTTATCTTGATGGCAGAGAGGAAAGCTGGGAGCGATTGCTACCAGAACCACCACGTGCCAAGGGCCTCAGCATTGTTACCTCCAAGGAACAGAAAACCTCACCCAGAAAAGCAGGTTAGCTGATGCTTGGATACATCAAACTGAAGGACAGATCAAAGGAGCATAGTATAAAAGACAGTTGTCGTAGTTTAACCCCAGACGGCAGCTCAGCCCCACCCAGCCGCTCGCTCGCTCCCCCACAGTGGGATGGGGGAGAGAACCAGAAGAGTAAGAGTGAGAAAACTCATGGGTTGAGACAAAGACAGTTTAATAGGTAAAGCAAAAGCCGCACACACAAGCAAAGCAAAACAAGGAATTCATTCACTCCTTCCCATCGGCAGGCATGTGTTCAGCCTCCTCCAGGACAGAGGGCTCCATCACGCGTAACCGTTACTTGGGAAGACAAAACGCCATCACTTCGAACGTCTCCCCTTCCTCCTTCTTCCCCCAGTTTATATACTGAGCATGACATCATATGGTATGGAATACCCCTCTGGCCAGTTGGGTCAGCCGTCCTGGCTGTGCTCCCTCCCAGCCTCTTGTGCACCTGGCAGAGCATGGGAAATTGAAATGTCCTTGCCCTATGTAAACACTACTTAGCAACAACTAAAACATCAGTGTGTTATCAACATTATTCTCATACTAAATCCAAATCACAGCACTATCCCAGCTACTAGGAAGAAAATTAACTCTATCCCAGCCGAAACCAAGACAACAGCACAAACACTGCTTTAGTTCCTCAGAGACTGACAGACAGCCCCGTAAAGCTAAGAATAAAGATAAAAAATTGACAGTTCCCAAGCAGGTACTGTGGGGACTGCGAATGCAAAGCAAGGACCATGCGCTCACACCATATAGAAAAGGCTGTTGGTATGGTATGTAGTAAGGTTTTTGAAATATTCTGTATAAAAGAGGAAGCAGATGTTAATATTGTGATTAAAATTACAAAAACTGGTAGACAATGCTGATGGCAAACGTTATCAGAGATTTCAGTGAATATTTATCACTGGAGAACTGGTGATGTAGAACTGACAATTCTGTGAGCACTTGCGATGAGCATATAATGACAAATTTGAACACCTGTTTTATCAACTTTGAATTTCTTATCCATTAATCTGTGTCTCAAAATCTTGGAGTTATGAAGTGGGAAAAGGCTATTTCTCACACTTTTTGACATTTTGAAAGCAAAAACTTATCTGGGGGGGGGCTGGTAGGTGGACACTTGGGAATAAAACCTGAGTTTGTGACATAATCATAGAATCACAGAATGGTTTGGGTTTGAAGGGACCTTTAAGGATCATCTAGTCCAACCCCCCTGCCATGGGCAGGGACATCTTTCACTAGATCAGGTTGCTCAACCTGAATAATGTCAGGCTACTCCAAAGAACACATCACCTACAAAAGACACGTTATTGCCACCAGGTGCAAAAATGTCAAGACAAACTTAGGACACCATAGAGAAGAAAAATGTGACAGCAATAGCGAGCACAGTCAATTTTGGCTTGGAGAAATGAGTAAGTCATTGCCAAAATCTGTGCTGGCTTCTATCCGCGTAACGACAAGGCATATAGTTTTGTTTTCGAAATATCTGGCTTTTTCAAAAGGCAAGGCCTTGCTAAGTCCCTGGCTCATGGATGTCCTAAATGCAATGCACGTGTCCCTTGCTGTGAAGCCAGAGATGCTCTTTTAGCGACAGGTCTAGTGGCATATGTCTATAAGACAAACCTAAGTCCAATGATCGAGCCTACTCGTACGATCTTACAGGTCCACCCATTTATGTAAAAAAGGACCTATATGTAAAATAGGACAGGGAGGTTTGCACTGCACTACTCCAAGTCCTCTGTAGCAACTTTGGCTTGCTGTCGAGGTATTGTGCCATTGCAAATGTCAAAAAAACCCAACACGATACCTACTGCAAGGACTGATTCTCTTCTTACCATCTGGATGATGACCAATCCTGCTCTCTGTGCATCAGGCATACTCAAAATCTCAGCATCAGCTGCCTTATCCACACAAACAATTAAAAAAGAACAAGACAAGCATGTAGAGGAGGGTAGAATTGAATGAGATTATAAGAAGATGATAAAGAGTGGTCAAAAGCTACAAAGCTGGGCATTCTCTGACGTAACTGGGCAAGTAGTGTACTAAGGACATCCCAAAATCCAAGGATGGTTGAGGTTGGAAGGGGCCACTGGAGACTGGCCAGTCCAAGCCCCCTGCTTGGAGCACAGCAGGTGTCCAGTCAGATGTGAATTCATCTAGAGGATAAAAGGGCTGCCAGGCTTTCCAGTCAGATATTTATAGATTTGTGGAAATAAAATCATACTTTAATGATGTCTGGAAAAAGAGACATTCATTTATGCAAAGATAAAACTGAAGTGAATCCTTTCAGAAGTAAAATTGCAAAACTGCTTCTGAAATACTTTTGATTAAAGGTTAAACACCCAGCAGTAGCTTTTGAGAGACACAGAGAAACTCTTTATTTGCTTTCTCTCTGCTTTAGGAGGTTTCTCTCTGCAAGGTTGTTAACTGAATTAACAGCTTTTGTATGTGAGCAAACACTGCACTGCTGTTGGAAACGTAAGCCGTTTCAGAGGGGTTCTCACCTCGCCCGCAGGTACCTGCGGCTCCCTGGCCCAGCAGTGGAGGTTCCCACCAGAGCTCAACATTTGTGAGCCTCCAGCAGAAGCAAGCTCTTCTCCGAGCAATTACTTGAAGACAGTCACTGAGTTGAAATCGTAAGGCTGAAAAATACAAGAGTAAAAACTTTGGGGAGAAATGCCTGTCTGAACTTTAAAGAGATTACATGGACTTTGGAGCACGACACAGCAACTCACTTTCTCAAAGTCTGGAAGATCTAACCTAGGGCTATGTCCTGGCCTCTGTGCTAAGAAACAGTCACTTAAGAAAGGCCCATCACGTCAAACATTGGTGTTAAATGAAGGAAAGGCATTTTAAAAAGCACAAAGAGAAATTTATCACAAGAATCATCCTAGGGATTTCAGATTATTTTGGAAGATAGCTTTTCCCAGGCTTTCGGAAACTGTTAAGCCTGGAAGCAGAGAGGTTCGGCTGTTGGCAGCCTGTGTATGACACCCTGCTTTGTGAATACCTTTTTCACAGATGTGTTGTGGTTTACCTGATATTGGTAATGCTGACCTATGTTTAATGAAAATTATTTTTCACATTCTGCTTATGAAAATGGTGAAGCTGAAAAAGCTTTTACTACCTATGTTTATCCCAGGAACTGAAGTATCACCCATTTAGTTCATAATGTATTCTGCCAGGGGAAGAAGAAATGCACAAATAACTCCAAATACAATATACTTGGTTCATTTTAGAAACCTTGAAAAGCCAACAAAGTAATGTCCTGGCTCTTTCTAGAAGTTTTGAAGATGTCACCTGTACTGGTAACAGGTTTAAATGCTTCTAGCCTCACCATTCAGAGTGCTTATTCCCCAGCTGAACAGCACGCTTTACTTTGGAAAAGCAGCACAGAATTAAATAATGGGATTTCTCAGGACTATAAGTGACCAGTGCTGTGGCTAACTTTGTGAAAACAAATCTGAAAGTTTTGAGGCCATTTATCATGTCCTTTCTGCACTAAAAGGACTCTGTGCAGTCTTTTGTGTCTTTGTAATGGCTTCCTCGAAGCCATGTTCGAAGCAGTTTCCCATACATGAAAAGGAAACAGTGCTTTGATACAGCATATAATGCACATGTTGAAAAACAGGTGCAAAAGCCTGTGTCACAAAGGAATCTCTTTTAAAATAAAAAGCCTGTCAGTGAAGTAGTTGAAGAGAGGGAGTTTATCAGACTTCCATTAGAGGCTGGTTTTCTTCTGAAAACAAGGCTTGTGAACTACACAGGCAAAAAACTTTTTTTTTTTTCCTCCACCCAGCCAGGAGCTGAAGAAATTAATGGTTTCAAAGTCACAGCAACTTTCTTAACAGGTAGAGAAATAGGTGACATTCTCCAAAGGACAGTTTTAAATGAACAGGAAAAGATCAAGCTTTTATGTTGTTGTGTTTTAAAAAAATTCTCAACATCTATGATGCAGAATGATATATATAGAGAAAAATTAACCCTGTTTCAACAGAATAGGGAGACCATGCCTGCCAAACTCCCACAAGCGCAAAATAAGGAAAAAAACCCCAACACACACCAGGCTGTTGTTAGGAGTATAGTATGATTTGAAGATGCACTGACATTAAAATGCTGAGCAACCAAGTTAGCCGGTCCAGTACAAAAATATTTTGTGAAATAATAAAAATAAACCAAAAATTGGTCAGTAAGTATTCCAATGCACTCAGCTTCATCGAGGCTATTAGACCTCCTGGGGTGCTGATACTTCAGTGAAAACTATGGCTGAACTAGTGATGCCATATTTTGCTGTTTGCTAAGTGTTGCTGCCTTCCAGGATCTCTGGGAACACCTGAAAATCTGTATCACACACACTGGATTTGACCAAAAACCACCACTGTCCCTTCCTCTCTGGACTCCTAGAAAGTGAAAATTGGCTAAAATACTTTTTGCTCAGTATATATTTTTTTATATATTATAAAGATGTGATTTTAAAGTTTGACTTTGAATAAAATTTTGCTTTAAAAGATGTTACAATGAATGTTTTCTTAGAAGCGGTTAAAGCAAAACTAACAAAAAAATAAAACCAGCCACCAGCTGTCTTGCAGTCCCAAGAGCGATGTTTTACTTAGAAACATGACAATGATGTTCTTTACTAGATGCATGTCTGGGCTTGCTAAAACATGTTTTTAGCTACTCTTGACATGTTTACGGCTTTATGATTTATCTTTTACAAAATGCACCACTAAAAGTCCTCTTTAACAGATGCACTGGAATAAAAAGCTTTAAGTATATTCAAATGATAAATCCTTCTGGTTGAGGTAAGAAATACAGGATCCAATGTTGTCCATGAATAAGAAGTGTTTTAAGCATCCAGTGCAAAATATAACATAAAATCCACTCTTATTTGAACATTTAATGACTATTCTGGAACAGTATATACGGTTCAGGGAAAGAGGAATGAAGATGTTCTGACAAGCGAAGAGCAAACTGAACCCCATCCATCTCTGTGAATGTGCATTGACGGCTGAGTCCAAGGCCATTAAGACAGCCTGCTACCCCAAAGAAATTTTCTTTTGTGTAAGATCTGTTTATCTCCCATGTAACAGTGATGGTAAGGTGTCATCAGACAGAAGATCTGAATGTATTCAGATAACCATTAGCTAGCAATGGCAACTGTTTCATATGCATGTTATAGCTGATTCATGTTCTCTTCCTTGTATCTTCTGATCTCATATTGTGGTTTTAAATATCAGGATCTTTTCAACATCCACTTACAAGCCTCACAACTGACGGCAAAATATTTAAAGCTGGAGATGTTTCAGCAGACTTTCTACTGAAGACATAACTTTCAAAAAACCTGACAGCTAGCTTAGAGAACTACCTCAAGAATTGTACTGCCAGCAACTGGTCCAGCTGCTTGAACATCTGCATGTCATTACTGTATAACCCAGGCAGTACTTATCAGTGAGGAAGGCACAGCAATACCTTCACCTCCTTCCCAAATCCTGGTGTGGGTGCAGCTTGTGGTTTATCTCGTTTGGTTAGATCTTCACTAATTGAGCAGAAGAGCTTATTGAAAGTCATATTAATTTCCACTTCCATGTAATTTAGTAAACTTGTCTTGGAAAGACCTGGTTGTTGCTCAGGTAACTCGGAAACTCTGTTTTTTCACTCTGGCAATGAGTTTTACTTATTTCTTAAATCCTGTTTCCTATTGTCCACTTCTGCTATTTTGTGTCACCAGATATATTTATAAAATAAACCAACAGAAGAGTGTTAGGTGAAGTACTGATGGTGAAGTTAAGCAGCAGTCTTTGCATGAGCAGTAGAGGCCACAGAAAATTTCAGAAAAGGAATGGCAATATTCTGTTTAAAACCATATAATTTATGCAATTCCCAGGAATAAAAATGTCAGACTGGATTCCTGATCAACCTCTGTAATGCTAAGAGAGAAATTATCTCCTTGTACTTGATGCTGGTCTGCCAAACAAACTGGAGCACAACCAGTTTGGAACTGGCACACCCTTTAGAGTCACAGGGCAAAACCACACAGGCGCTAAAGGGTTTTCTGTTATCCAGGAAGTTCCCTCTTTTGCCCAGGCATCCTCTTAGACTTCCCTTAATGGCAGGTACAACAGCTTAAAGAATTCAGAAAACCTGGGGTGTCAGCATCCTGACTTAGAAACCAAGTTGTTATCTGCCTACTGTTTTAGTAAATGCTTTCTGGCTGCTTGTAAAGACAACATTCACTACTTCAAAATTCCCACTTCATCTGAGGAATGATACATTATCTTTAAAAATGCTTTCTGTGTAAATGTATCTGGATCTGAAATATTGTCGACTAGTGAAGACATATTGGTTACATAGATTATAAAAATATTAAATAAAACAAAAAAAATTATTTAATGAGGTGATAATATTTAGTGTTTTACAGCTGTTTGATAAAAGCAACTCCCTTCCAAACTACGGTAATATGGTGTTTGAGATTATTTTCATATAATTTATTTCATACTCTGAGTGTCCTTTTAAACACCCCTGTTGGGCATGACCAGTGATGGAGGGTGAACAATATATTGTCTTCTGCAGGACTGCCAGTGTGTAGTTTCCGAAAGGCTTTGAAAGTCATCATCCAGCTATTGAGAATGAAGAGAAGAAACAATAATAAAACACTGCTTTTCATGTAGTTGATCAATTGCTCTCCTGGCTGCACACTGCCTTTTACTTTTAGCCCTTGTTGCTGTTTGTTATCTATTTGCCCTTGCAAATTTGCTCCTTGGTTCAAACCATTATATAGATTCACTAAAACATTTCTCCAACAAGAGTTCAGAACAAGAGTGGTCCTTCTCCTTGCTGTCTGGGTAGCCATCACTGATGGACAGAGGTAAAGTGATGAATTGTTTTTAGGGGCTGCTTTCTAGACATTCACCTTTCCATATTACATTCCACATCCTGGGGAGGATAATTTGTCCTTCTGTTTGAAAACTGCCACTTTTGAGTAAGCCCCAGCCTGAGCAACCCATTGCTGCCTTCTCTTTCAGGTGACCACACAAGGAAGGGAAAGTTTGCCAACTGCAAAATGTTTATGTTCTTTTCCACAATGTACAAAAATGCATTTCCTCACCTCTTGTAAACCAGACCTAATCGTTATTCCTACCTAAAAGACTGTATAAAGACCGAACAACACTCATGGCATTCCTAACTCGTTTCTTATCACTGCACATTTAGTCTTGCACCCAAAAAGTTCTTATATTCTAGATAAAGAATTTAATGTGATAGGTACATGCTTCCCAGATTTAATTTAATAGAAACATCAATGTCATGGGAAGGATAAGTGAATTAAATAGAAAGACGGAGCATGGGTCAATACGACTATATGCACGTGCAAACCCTTCCCCAAAAACTTACTGGCAGTAAGTAAGAGAAGAAGCTAGTTAAATCTTTCAATTCAACAAGAAGCTTTGGCATTAGCAAATATTTGCTCTGTGTTAATCTGAACACCAAGGAGAATTCTGAACTATCAGTAGTTCCTTTCACATTTGCAGCCCCTTCCTTATTGAAGCACTTCCATATAAATTGTCCTTGCCTTCTCCTTCCCATCCTTGCAAGAAACAGCCTTCCATTTCAGTAGGGTGAAAGTCAGAGGGCGTTGATCAAATTGGATCTAATCAATTGAGGCTGAAAATATGTTTCTTAAAATCATGTTAAATGCTTGAATTTAGTAGCTCATTACTTTTATTTCCAGTAGGCAGGAAAATCCAGTTGACCAAGCAGTAATTACACAGTAGTTTTAGCCAGATTTCTGTACCCTTTGTACATGATAGTGTATCAGAGAAATTCACTGGGCAATCAGATTTTGGCCTTGATACAAACCATATTCTACAAATTAGACATAAATCTATTAAGATAAATGGAATTATATTGGTTTTGCAGCAATAAAAGAGAGGTAAAATTTACCCACAGCCCTGGGATTCATTGGGAGCTACCTATTTATATTAAAAATATCTTAGTGGATAGAAGCATAAATGCTAAAAATAGAATAGTTACTTTGGCCAGCATTTTATCTTGTCTAGAAATTGCTGTCTTGCCTGATCCTATGTGATGAGAAATTGCTACTCACATCTTAGGAAGTGAAGTTTTGCCATTAATTTTTGTGATGAGAGCAGATATATCACAGAAACAAACCACGGAAAGCAAAGGAACAGTATAGACTGAGAACCATATATACTGATCATGTGTGCTACTCTTGTCTTTCCCTAGGTTTGTATAACCTTTCCCAAGATCATTCAGCTTCTTAAAACCTGACAGCTGATTCTGAGGAATGAATGAAAAAGCTAAATGACATCCGATGATGATTTGAGGACTCTGCGTAAAGCAAGAGAAGTAAGTTCAAAGATAAGTTTTCAATTGTATGAAATTTTTGGTCTCAATATGTAGCAACTCAGCTTAGGGCTGACACATACCAACCTCCTCTCTGGAGTAAATAAAGAAACAGAATAAAACAAAGAAGAACTTGACTTCAATAACCAAATTCTGGGTAGCTGATGAAGATGCCAAGAAGGGTCTAAAGCCAGAAAATAATCAGTTTAATTCCTTTCCTTCTCAGAGAAGAAACAATGTGTGATGGTAGGTCCTGCAAAGGAACAAACAGAACTATTTTAAAGAGAAAAAGGGAGCCAAAGGCTGTCAGCAGAAGAAAGGTCTTCAAGTCCCCAGAGAATGGGACTTTCTAGAGAGGAGGAGACATGTTCCTCTAGAGGAGATGCTGTGATAGCTATGAGGACAGAATTCTAAATTAAAAGATGGGGGATACTGGAAAGATAGTGGTCCATTCACCTTAGCAAACAGGCATTTCAGCTTAGTTTGAATATTTCTTCTGCTTTTCAGAGAAAGCCGTGGTTGATTTTGAACATTTGAAGAGTTTGTGTGGGATGTGCTTCAACGTGTGGTCCTGGAGAGGTAAACCACATGCCAGAGCTCCCTGGGGCTGGGGCTCTGGGAAGAGGGGTGCTTATGCTGGCAGGGTCTCTTATGGGATCAGTATCAGTCCTGGAAGCCATGACAGCCAAACAGTGAGAGCCATGAAATGAAAAACATCAGTCTTTTCCTAAAAACGTGCTAGAGAGACCAAAAAGGTTTCAAACTCAAACCAGGAAGCTAAAGCACAATGTCCAGGAAGTTGGGTGCAAGCACAGAAGTTTGGTAAGAATGCAAAGGAGGTCATTTAAAGAGGGACTACACAGATAGATGATTTTTCTTGGTTAAAAAAAGAAAAAGAAAAAGAAAAAAGCACATAATCTTTTTATTAACATTCTCTGGAAATAAACACAGCTGGGAATTTATTTGCTGAAGTAAAAACTCCTGTGCTGTGAAGAGCGCCTAGCAGTTGGATATATGTCAAAGAACTATTGGCTGAAGACAAGAGGATATATTGATTGTAAAGTAAATCTTTAAATACTTACCAAGGACTAAAACAAAAATGGTACAACAGCACCTAAAATGTGTTTCATGAAAAAATTAGGTGACAAAATCTAAGCAAGCAATGCACAAAACCACAGCTTTTCTTTAAGCATTGAAAAATCTGCAGATAATTATGTTCCCCGCTGACACTTCTCTAGATGCTTTGTTTTGCCTGAGTGCCTATAGATGCTGTTACCTCTGCTAGCCTGAGCATTTCTGGGATGCACAGGCAAGGCAGTTCTCTGCCGAGGTCCCTCAGTGCTTGAATCACCAGCTGTACTCTAAATGTGGCTAATGTGCAGCAGCAGGACTGCACTTAGCACAAAACACAACAGCTATTGCCGCTTCCACTTAATCCAGCTGGCGATGTCTGCCTGTTATGGGAAGTCTGAGATTTGGATTCAATCCTCCGGACATCGCTCCCTCGTGCAGAGCACTGGGGTGGAAGCAGCATACGCAGACCTTGTGTAAAGCACGGTAAGGGATTCCCCGCCATGCTGGGCAGAGCAAAGCTGGCATTAGGAGGCACAGCATCCCAGCCCGGCTGCTTTCCAGCACTCCCTGCCCCAGCACAGCTACTTAGCACCTCGCAGCCGAAGCAGTGAGTGCTGAATTGCACAGCTGGGGCTCCTTCTTCCTCTGCCTGCACATAGCCTCGGAGCACACACAGACAGGGAGCCCTTACTCGTGCTGCTCAAAAGGATTTATGGAGTGGCTGCTGCAGGCAAACCCGTACGTTCCTCTTGTGTGTTGCCAGCACCCAGTAATCAAAGTCCATGGGTTTTGCTGGTGAGTAGGTGCTGGCAGAGGAGGCTTCTCTAGATAAATTTGGCTCT
This sequence comes from Pelecanoides urinatrix, assembly GCA_013400755.1. Taxonomy (NCBI): domain Eukaryota; kingdom Metazoa; phylum Chordata; class Aves; order Procellariiformes; family Procellariidae; genus Pelecanoides; species Pelecanoides urinatrix. Next base: position 160,191 of record VZTQ01001535.1, on the reverse strand, counting down.
TTGTGTTACCTACATTTAAACTGATCTTTATAGCGCTATGAGAAATGTGTCAGGCTCTTGACATTCCCTGAACATGCCATCAGATACACCTGCACACCACCTAGATAGCTTTCATGAAGAGCAGCATGGCAGGTGTCTCCATGGACTTTAGAGCAAGCCAAGAATAGGGAAAGGAATAAATCACAATTGTTTTAACAAAGTATAAGGTTACACACCTGATTAGAGGACTGGAAACAATATTACAAGAAAAAAAAAAATCATCAAATATCTACTTGAAAATTCTCTGTTCAGACTCTGACTCATGGTTTCCCTTTAGGTGTCAGAACTATGGACGCAGCCTCATAAACGTTCTGCTCTAAGAGTTACTTCACATCCAAACTTTCTTTTCTTCCTATATTCCTTCTTTACTAGATATCAATGAGTCCATCTGAACCTTCAAAGTGAAGCTGGATTAGTTCTTTATTTTTTTATCACTATGTCACTGCCAGCAAAAATATAGAAGAGAGATTCTGTACATTGGTATAGACAGGAGATCTTTAGAATGTGCCAATTCCTCAGGAATCGGTATTGGGACCAGTTTTATTTAGCATCTTCATCAATGACCAGGAGAAGGGAGTGCATTGCGAAATCCCCAGGTTTGCAGATGACATTAAGTTTGTTTGGGTAATCAAATGTTACACTGACAGCAAGGAAGGATTTCACAAAACAGAGTGAGTTTGCAGAAAGGTAGCAGATGAACTTCTGTGTAGAAATGTAGGGAAACATAGCAAGGGAAAAATAACCTAAACCATGCCTATACAATGCTGAACTCAGACCTGGCCATGTCACCATGGGAAGAAGATCTTGGAGTCACTGTTGACATTTCTCTGAAATTATTGGCTCAATGTGCAGCAGCACTCAAAAAAAAAAAAAAAAAGCAAGCCAGAAAAAGGGCACTGAAAATAGAAACAAGAGCATCATTTGGCTGCTATGTAAGACTCTTGGTGTAGACATCTTGAACTGCATTCAGTTCTGGTCTCTACATCTCAGGAAGGAGATACTGGAGTTAAAAAAGGTACAAAGAAGGATGACTAAAGTGATTAAGGGAATGGAGTAGCTTTTATATGATGAGAGAACTTCTCTGTTTAGAGAGGAATGTGCTGAGGATGGATATGATTAAGGGTTGCAAAATCCACGCAGTAGAAAAGCTGAACTAGGGTATGGTATTGACCAGATTCTGAAATACCAGAACTAGCACATCATTCAAAGAACCAAGTAAGAAACGGCTTTAAAACTTAAAGGGAGTTCTTTTATACACAAAGGGTCTAGAATTTGCCTCCAAAGGAGACCATAGAGGCAGACAGTATGAGCAAACTCAAAAAAGAATTGGACAAATTGATAGTCAAAGGGTCCATGAACAGAGAGGAATTGGAATAGGTCAGAACATACCTTCTAACATCCACATCCAACGATTGTGGATGCTGAGGGAGGACAAGGACCTGTGACTTCGGCCAGGCTCACATCCCCAAATGGATGTGACCTTCCAACCTCCTGTTGGAACACAACACTGGACTAAAGGGAGCATCGGTCTGGCCTTGTTGGGAATTTCTCATGTTTTTAGAAGAGCCTTGCTTTCCTGCTTGCCCAGTCAGAGTGTGTATGTTACTCCAACTCTGCTGAAAAGGAAGGCTCCTTCCATCCTCCTCCCACCTTCTCCTTTAGTTTTGGGTTAGATGTCACATTTCTAATGCATTCCTTAGCAAAAGTATTAATTCAAGCTAGAAAATCCTTTTTATCTTGCTTTGTTAATTAATAAAGCATCTATCTTAGAAAAGAACTACTATGAAAACATCTTAGAAACATCTAATTAATCAGCTTCCAGCATTTCATAGAGATCCAACACAATATACTCACTGACACAATGAAAAACAAGACTGAGATGAGGGAGGCTGGGCTGACTGACATCATGCATGTGATTAAATTTTGGGTACTTCCTCTCAACAAGTTTTGATGTGAGAATTAATCTGTTTTCATAAAATTATTAAGGGATATTAGCAAATCAGGATTACTTTACTACTTGTCAACTTAAATTTGAGTACAAGATTCCATGGCTAAAAAATATATAGTTTGAATTGCAAATCGCTGTAGTGTCTCCATACATTATTAAGGTACATATTTCCTCTCAACACAGAATAATCATGACTACATGCACTTCAACTTTTGTTCACAATTCAATTATGAAAATACACAGTGCTGTGCAGATGGCCTCCCACGTCTCTTGCCACAGACGAGGCCTTGGAGCTTGTGAGGAAGAGGACGTGCAGTTCTTGCATTCTTGTCTTTCCACAAAACATTCACAATTTCAGTTAAAGACTTTGCTATTTTTACCTTGGAACAATTGAGTCTGAGGAGATCTCTGATGATTCAGGCAAAGACACCATTTGCTTTGCAGACCATCCAGCATGAGGAACAGTAACTGTTTTTTTCAGGGACTTTGCTCGCTGCAGGTTTATTGAAAGTGTCCATGCCTATGGGATTCTCTTGCTTTGGTACATGACAAAATGCAAATTAAAAAAAAAAAACTGCCACCTTTTATATATCCCCATGAAAAGAAAATTATAAAAATCTGAGTTCATCCTTTTAATGAGACAGTGCAATAATGTTTCTTATATTACAAATAAATATTGCTTTACTTTTTCTACTCAGATTAGTAAATTGTGAGTCTTTATTATGGCATCCTCCAATTAATTCTATTTTAAATAGGTTGAAGTGACTGTTTTTAAAGCCCTCAGCAGTGTGAGGGTAGTAATTCAGCATAATCATAACTTAATGATGTGAGCAGGTGTGAGGCAATGGCAGATTCATTCCAGTGCTGTATGAGTAGGCACATGCTAAAGCAGCCTGCTCAAGGGTCAGGTCTTCCACAATGTAACAATACCGACTGGTAGAGTATAGATGTCTTTAAAATCAAACATCCTTTACTACTTTGGCTTGTAAGATGCTAGTATATAATTTAAAAACTTCTGAATTCCCCATTTTACACAACCCTTTGTTGCAGCAATGCTCTCTTCGGAGTGAGGCAAAGCATAAGCGCTGCCTGCACAGATCCCCTGAGAGCTGGCTCAGGCATACAAACAAAATTTTGCAGGCTGAACTGATTTAAAAACTTACAGCATGGGTTGACTGTTTTGCGTAGGAAGGTATCTGTGAGTACCTGAGCTTTTCTACCCACTGCACTGGCTAAGGAAAATCTAGGTTCCCACTACTATTTCCATAAGCTTCTCCTCCAGGATTTACACACCTACTATGCATTCTCCAAGTGTCTCTAAAACACATGCTTTACATAAAAAATAAAAATTCACTTTCAGTTTGAAAGCTATAATATACTTCTGTTTCACCATATTTATTAGAGGTTTGCACATACACTTCTTTTCTAATTTGTATTTGGACATGAGAACAGCCATAGCTGTGAGAACAGAAATAATAAACTCCTTCAGGAAATCATTACCTATTAGAAGAAATTCAGTGTCATGCACACCAAATAAGAAAATGAAGGCATTATTAGCACTGGTGAGACGCAGCCTTGAGGATCTTGAAGTTTCAATGCCCAGTTTTGAGCTGCACCACTATTCTGAGTTACAACATACCCACTTCAGCAGTTCTTGCTCAGAGACCTCACTGCGTCGAGCCTTGCTAAATGCTGTTGCAGTTTTGCTATTTCAGTAAATGGAATTTGTGTAATCTGATGGGTTAAAAGCTACAGATCCATGGTTTCACATAACTGGCAGGTGGTGGTATATGTTGGGGAAGCAGGAAAGAAAGAGGATGCAGAAGGAGCTTGGTGTGAGCTCAAATGACCTGGTGTAGAGAGCTTAGATCCGAGCCCAAACATCCCAGCATTAAGGTTGAAAAAGACTGTGACTTGGATCTCCAGGAACACAGACTTGACCGATGCTGGATCTATATCAGCATTGGGCATCTTTTACCAAATCCTTTATACTTTCGTTGGTGGCAAATTTGAGTGCAGGACTCCAGGGTAGGTGGGTCCCAGCTACCAAGTCCTGTCTGAGCCCTGTTGCTGTAGTTACACCAGCATTGCCAGCATGAATGCAGAAGTTGTCAGCTATACTAACAAAAGAAAAAAAAAGTAGCTTTCTCAATTTACACTTAAATTTGACAAGCATTTATCTCAGTGGCAATGGCAGCAGAAGCAGCTCTTGCCCTCTTAACCCTGGCATTGGCTTTCTTGTTGTGCCAGTGCAACTGTCTGTGGCCAAATATTAATCCAGAGGAGAGGTTAAAAATAACCCTTTCGTCAGAGTATTTTTAACCAGAGGAGTTCCTTGATCCAGCTAATTGCGCAACCCCACAAGAAGCAGGTAGGTGGGAGGGAGGTGGTGCTGGGTGTTGGATGTGGAAGGGATTTGGGGCTACGGGGCGCAGCACTGCCTCTCAAGGACGGTGCACAGCGTTAGGGATGTGGTGTTTCCACCAAACCAGATACTAATGAGTAAGTGATTCATCAGATGCTTTCGGTTTTGGATATGCTGTCCTCTCATTCCTGGAAACTGTTGTTTTCTGAAGGTATGTTTCCTTCGGTCCCTGCTCACCAGGGGAGGCTCAGAGAGCTGAACTCTTCCAGTGCTGCTGCTGGCGCTGGCAGAACTCCCCTCCGGAGGACCGGAGAGACAGCACCGGGGACCTTTTCAAATGGGTGTTGCTATGGGCAACTGTATATAGGAGAACGTAGGCTAGAGGCAGAGAAAGCCAGGGGGATGAAGTAGAAACAACAGCCCAGAAGGAACAGTTCTCAGAGCGGGTATAAACGCTGATATAATGGCAACTCAAGCAGTCTGCCAGCAATTGCAAAAAATCACAGCCAATACACCAATGGGCTAAAAGTTATCACTCCTGGCAGCAGATGTGAGTTTTCATGCTTCCTAAAATGAGGGTGCAGAGGTGCCTGTTCCTCTGAGGACAGGGAGCAGACGGAGAGGTGCAGAGACTCAGCAAAGCAGTCAGCTCTGCATCGTCCTCTGCTGTCTTCCCTGCTCTCATGAAAGAGGAGGAGCTGACATCTGCTGAGGGAGAGTTGTCCATCATGATCAATTTACTACCTTTCTCACATCTAGCTGGGCACAACCAATTTTTTTTTTAATTTGGAACCATCACAGAAATTCATGTTTAGTTTCTCTTAAGGCACTTGCAGAGTGTCTGACAGGCACTTATACAAGCCAGTTTAATCTGAGCAGTTTAGTTGTCCAGGAAATGAGCAGGTAACCTTCTGTGCAACCCTCCATTGAAGAAAAACGTTAGTTCTTTCCATTAATACAGAATGTAGCAGAAACGGTTATTATGCGCCTGAGTTTAAAAGCTGACCTTCCCCTCCCATTGCTTTGCAATTGCATTTAGGAGTCTAAGAAGGACAACTCCATGCATACCACCATGCCTCTGTTTTGGTAACCTTCCCATGTATAGTGCTGAGCCAAACAGCTGTGAAACAGCCAGAACTGTGAAAGCCAGGTATCACGTATGTTGACACTACTGCTGGAAATCCATGAAAGAGCTGTTTTTCCTCTGCGTCCTCCAGTTCGCCCTCCCCTGCTGCCCTGCTCTCCCCCTCGGATACTGGCGCAGGGGAGCCAGGAGAGCAATACTGCCGCTTCCATCTCAAAGGCCACCTGGACAATCAGGTCATTGATTTTTCTTAATTTAGTATCCCATCCTGTTGCTGTTGCCTTTCTCTTCCCACATCCAAGATAAAGTATTACCTTACTTGCCTGTTTTACTTTTCCTCAGGGCCTTGCTGACAGAGGTGCAGCCAGCTCAGGAGTAGGGGGCTGAACCAGGACATTACACAGGCTCCTTTGGGACACACTTGTCCAGATTAGACTCCATCCACCTCTGTTTTATACAAAAGCGGTTCGGCTAAATCAACCTTTTTTCCAAATACAGCAAATTACTCACTTTTTAACACAAACCCAAATGAGACTAAAGTCTCCTGGGATCTCATTCAGCCAAACGTTATTCATGCACAGCTTTGAGTTTCACACATTATGACATTTGTTTCTAAGGCAAGAAATCAATTGCAAAGATATAGAAGAACTTACCCTGAAATTTGCAAGTAGCTTTTAAATTTCATATCATTTATTTTAGTCTTCTACTTCCCAGAGAATATAAGCAAGTTCTATGAAGAAGTGATAGAGAAATAGTCATTGCCAGTTTATATTTCATTGCCCTTTTTTTCAATGGAGGATGATTTTATCCAAGCCTAACTTTAATAAATTGAACTAAATCATATTAGGACCTGTCACATCTTCAGGTCTCCAATTATTTTCTAGCATCATTAAACAGGTACAGTAAGAAGTCTGCTAGCACCTCATGGAAAAACCTGAGACATCTTCTAATTAGGCGTGATTCTACCTGAAGACAACATCCAGCTTTCCTGCCCCTGTTTTTTCTCTTCTCACATTTGATACAGGCATAGTTTGCTAGAAACCAACAATCTCACTTCCTTAAAATTTTAAACATCTCTTCCCTGCTATTTATGTGCACATAAACTAACTGGGACATTGCAAGAGAGAATTACAGCTTTACATAGGAAACAGAGAACAGGACAAGATTTCACTTTAAAGTAGATGTACAGCACATGCGCAGCCACAGACGAAGCACTGTGTTTTAGCACACTGGATAAGATGCAATTGTTCACACCAATAATTAAGAAGTAATTTCTAACATTTCCCACTGTAGAACAAGCGAACTATTCCATTAATGCAAGCTGGGTCTTGCCAATTTAAAGTAACAAGATGCAGGAAACTGCCATATTTGCTCCTCATGGAAAGTTAAGCATCTCCATGGGTGATGGACACTTTTGAGTCTTACTGCCACACCCTAAAACTTCTCTTTTTCTGAAAAAGTTTTTTTCTGCCTTCCAGGATGAATCCCACTGAATGTCAATGAGCAATATTGAACTGCTATGAAAAGATGCTTCCTTTTAGCTTGACAGATAGAAATTAGAGCCTTGCAATGAAATGTGCACAGATGGTGTGAGGCTTATGCCTTGAAAAAAGTGAAGTGGTGACGGGAAACAGGAACTTCAACTGTTTTAACAAGAAAAAGAGTTGTTGATGGCACATGCAGATAGTGAGTGAGTGTGCAACGTGAGGCTGAGTCTCAAACACACAGACTTCCCCTTGAGTTTCTCACCAAACGGTGAATGAGTGAAAATATTGTCACTGCTTTCAAAAACTTACACATTTGCTTAGTTTATCCTACGGTGGGAAACTACTGGCTTGAAGTCATTACAAATTGAAGTGCATGGGTATATCTTTGAAAGACAGATGAATAAACCAATGGATGGCTATTCAATCCCACTGACGATTTTTTAGCACACTTTCAGTTACAATGGGTGGGTCTGAAATTTTCTTTCAGTTATACAGAAATCTGATGCTCTGTGCTTTTTTTTTTTTAAAAGGGTTAAGTTGATCCTGATAAAATCACCATTGGTTCTCCCAGAGATAAATTTTGTCTGTACAATTCAAATCAAAACCAACTCAAAGGTCAAGTATTGTTTTTTCTTCTTCAATGTTAATAACACAGTCATAGACTACTGAAAGTAAGAAAAACAACAACAACAAAGCATTTTAGTAATTGCCATCTGTGGCCCTTCTGAGGGGTTTTTCAGTTATTTTGCAGTTAGTGAAAACGGGTATGAGTTCTGCTTTTATATCTGGGTAGATTCTCAGGCAGCAATATACAAGGGCATAATATTTTGGCTGCAAACACTAGAGAAAAATGATGATTTTAAAATATTTGCATTAAATAATCACTATGCCTGCCACAATAATGTGTTCACCAGCATATGGAATGGTAATTAAAAGCTAGAAGAAAACATTAAATTAGCTTTCTTTCTAAGATTTAGACTGTCCCTGGAGACAAATACCTTCCACAGAGCATCTTCTCAAGTATTTCGATGCCTAGAATGGAGAGAAATATGGGAGGAGTCACTTTTTTTCCCATGTATCACAAGAAGTTCAGAAAACATGGCAAATAAATAAAAAAAGGAAAAACTGTTCATGTCTGAAAGGGAACATATTATGTAAGATAGAAGGTTATGTTTAAAGCAATAAAATTATTTTGATTAAGAAAAATAATACCTAGCTCTTTACTTTCAGTTATATCAATATTCTTGCTGGCAATTCTTCTTGGCATGGGAAGGTAATGAAATCTTCAGCAGGCAAAAAAACCCCTTCTTCATAAATTCTGAATGAAAGAATCCCAACTGTAAATACTGATAGACAAATTTCTGCCTTAACTCCAATAGCTAAAATGAACCACTGAAAGCTTGAGCTGGCCAAACCATACAAACCAATCTGCTAGATTGGCTATCTTTAAAATCAGTTTCCTGTTCCTCATGCAGGCACAAAAACATCATACACACTCCTTTTTCATAAATTAGAATGAAGTCAAGACTTGGAAAACAAGTTTCATGATACTCTACTGTTCCCATGACTCTTTCCTAAAACTTTATCTTCTCCCTTCAAGAGCAAGGTTCACTGGCGCTCAACACCGTGCAGTTGCAGTGGAGCTGTAACCTCCCTACCTCTCAGTATCTCCTTGCTGAAACAGGTAAAAATAAGCCCTGGCTCTTTTAGCTGCAGAACCCACGCAGGCTGCATGCCGAGTTGCTGACCATGCTAACCCCCAGGAGCATTTCCATCCTGCAAATGTTTGTTGCAAAATGCACGGCATATCCCTTTTGCCTCGACTGAAAAGCGTGCTGCCTGCTAGCGGTCGCTACACAGTAAAACCATCAGATACTCAGGAACTAACCCGGTCACACGGGTTTCCACCTCCTTTTGGGAACATGCATATCTCCTCCACCAAAGAAGGAGCCTGCTCTCCTCTTGCAATTTCCCTATTCTTTGTATGTAGTTTGAAGCAAGAAAGACAAAGCATAAACTTGACCAAGAGACAGAAACCTGGAGAAGAGTTTACTAATACATCTCAGGTGTCCTATTTAGAAAACCCCAAGCAATGAAGCAGAATGTTAAAAAGAGTCTGTCATAACAAAGGACCATCAGTACCCTGACATTACTTGCTCTCAAACCAGGTGAGGCCATAGGCAAATGCTTCTCTGTAACTGTAAAGCTGAATGGGGTAAGCTAAAGAAACGGTTCCATTGGGTTAAATGTACAAAGAAAGCCCACGCTTGGAGTAAAATCTTGGCTTGTCAATGGCAAAGCATCACCTTGAAAACTGAAGCAGCTAATGAAAATGATGATTAAAAAGGCCTTAAAACTGTTTTTTGTTTGTATTTTTCATAACTCATAAACTCAAATATTACATTCCATTATGTATGTGATTACACTGAATCTCGCTGCAGTTGTATTAGATAATTAAGGATTTTTGCCTAATTTGGCAGATGTTTAAACTGAGGCACAGGAGAGGCAAAGCCTGTCTATCAGCTAATGGCAGAACCTAAAATAAATGCTAAAAGTTTTTGACTCCCATTTCTTTAAACAACTTACAGCACTAATTCCTTGACTAAGCAGCTGTTCCATGAGTATAAAATGAATGCTTATCAGGAAAACACATTAAAGTACCAAATGCAACAAAAAGACTCTGCAACTCATGACATCTAACAGATTAATCACATTGGCATAAGGCATCTCATGGTAGTGCACAGCTGACCTCTAACTGACTTCCCATGGACAAGTTATTCGATGTTTGACTCCACGTACCACTTCTGTTGCTAAAGCTTCAGTACACTGTTGCTGTGGCAGAAAGGATGAACTGCAAAAGGCCACGAACAGCAACGGTCTTGCACCTTTCCAGTCCACACAATGTGATATTCCCACATTTCCAGACTCCCTGACAAGGCAGCTTGTTAACACTGCAGTATAGTTAAGATTTCCGCCTCTCCAGCTTTGGAGGCCAGTTTCTGTGGCTGCCCTCACCCTTGTGTACTGTTCCCCAGCTCAGCAATTACACCTGTGGTTTTGAAAGAGACCCAGGCATTGATGTTCAAACATTCTGCCTGTTACACAGTACAAGGCAATATACTTAGCATGGGAGCCCTGCACTGGATTACAAACTGGAAGAGATTGTATGTGGCATTAAATAAAGGCGAGAACATGTTTTTAAAATTGCATTCGCTTCACTACTCTTGTGCTACTGTTTGGCTTCCCAAGAAATATAGGTACAGCATTATGGTGTCTGTGTGCCCAACATAGTGTATTCCACCTCTGAAAATAACCAGATAACTAGTCTTCAGAAAGGGGAGGGCTGCTGCCGGTTGACTGTAAGACAAATTGGTCACGGAAAGTTTCCTTCTGTCTATGTCAGTTAAAGAGCAGTTTAAACCCCGAAGCATAACCATTTACACAGCTTATAAAAAAACCTCTGAAAAATTGTCTCTATTTGTGTATATTCTCATTAGCCATGCACAGATATTCACAGAGGAAAATTTTACACTAGCCAAAGAGTTTGGTCTAGTGCTATGTTACTCCTTTCTTATGCCTTTGTAACTCCATTACAAAAAATCTGTTTATACTGGGGAAGCACAATGATGAGTCAGACACCAAGATAGCAAATTCAGTGACATATAAATGTGCTGTAAACAACAGATATAAAACTTTGCACAAATGACTCAGTATCTAGCAAACAAAATAAATATTATCTGATAGGGATGACAAAAATTGGGGGAGGGAAACCATCAAAACCCCCAAATCATTTTAATAGCTAGTTGAGTAATAAGCTACATAATATTTCAGCTACATTACTTTTATGTTACATAGAAAAAATCTGAAAAGATTTAGTATTCTGAAAGCTACTAGTTGGGCATATCTTTTCCATTAAAATAAAATTACATGGTATTCCAGAACTTAAAGTGGAATCTTTATTAAATCAAGACTTCTATTAAATTGGCTAAAATATATCATGTAGTAGGATCTGCATAAATTCTAATAAAATATTCCTCATTGAGTCATAACATATTCGAAAATGTTTTCCTGTGCAAGAACCACACCTTACTAGAAGAGATGTTTCATAGGTGCCTCCTCTACTTGAGACTGAGCATGTCAGTTCCCTCAGTATTTGCAATCGTAGTCCATCCCCATGCCCAGCTTGGCACAACTGCAGACTTGGAAGGAAATAATAAGACACGATTCACAAAACTTTTAATTGCTTTGAGCACAACTTAACAGATCAAAGTAGCTAGAATACTTAACAGCAAGCATCTTCTAGACCACTGCTGATTCAAAACCACCATCTGACAGCTAATGGTTAATAACATTTCCAGTTTTTTTTCCCTGATATTAAACTTTTTTCTTGCTTAACTTTACTATTTTTACTATTAATCATATTCTTTTACATGCTAAGTAAATCCACTCCTCCCATATGTTTACATTTTCAAATATTTATAGATTGTCACCAGTTTATTCTGTACTATGAAATATTTACAGGCTGTTACTTAACTGCCTCTTACCATGCAATTAATATTTGCCTTTTTTAATCCTCTCTCATCTATTTGCACCTAGACCCTCTGGAAATTTGTGTGGCTCTCCTTTAGACTCCCTTTATTCTATAAAAAATTTGCTCAAAATAGAAAAAATAAAAAATTGAAAAGGTCCAGAAAGCTATGTGCGATTACCCAGGTGAAGTTGTGAGTAAGCACTTCAGGGCCCCAAGAGCCTCCTCCACTCGGGCCAGGCGCGGAGGGACTGGTTCAGGTGAGGAGCACCAGCTCGGTGCCCACCCTCCGGTGCCATCTGCCTTTCCTCTGCCGTGGACAAGGACAGGGGCAGACAACCCGTTTGCTCTGCCGCCAAACCCTGTGCAGCCCACCGATACCCAAATGGGTTTCTAGGAGGCTTCAAGAGGTATCAGCTTGAGGGTTTTCTAGAGAGGGTTAGCGCTAGAGAAGCAGTATGAGACCTGGCACCACCCTGCTACCAAAATAATGGAGGGTAAGAGGTGCTCTAGTGAGAGCTCCCGACCGCAGACATCTGCAGAGCAAGGAGAAGGACATCCTTCCTCCAGTTCCTCGTCGCCTCCAGAAACTCAATGAATTGACTAAGCAATAACCGAGTTTTCTGGTCTCTAGAAGTACAATGGAAATACATAATCTGACTTGCAAAAAACAGAAAAACAGTTGTATTTGCCTTGCCACTATAGGAAAAGGAAACCATAAAGTTAAATCATAAATAAATCCTATTCATCAGGAGGACATGCTATTACTGCTTTTGGTGTTCATGACTCAGAAAGGGAAGGGAATTGTTGGGTTGTTTTTTAAAGAAAATACTTGCTGGAATGCTTTCTTAGAAAAGGGAGGTTTTATTTTTAAAAGTCTGTAAAAGTCACTTAGGTTCCTCACAGTTCTATCAAAATTACTGAAATGTGTGATATATTCATACCTACAACAATAGCATGAATATATTTATTAGGAAACTCATGCTGTCTGCAGCCTAATACTGTCATTTGCTCTAAAACTCAATTTCCACTGACGTTCATGTTCTGAACAATGATCTGTTAGCAGAGTTAACTCAGGGCAGCTCTAACAAGCACTTAGGAGAAAGGTCTGTGTGTAGGTCCCTCTTAAAGCTTGTGGTGACTCTCCAAAATCCAAACAGCCTCGGTGATAAAATGCACAGTTAGCAGTAAATTTATCCCTCAAGGTGGCCTGTGTTTTAGATCAAATGGCTTTTTTTTCAGTTTTTCTCTGATGGAGACAGGCTCTGAATTAAAACTTCATTTCCATGGATCTATTTTAAACCACCATTCACATGTATGCGCTACAATCACTATCAAGGGCTACTTTAATCGACTATAGCCTTTCTGATTTAATTATATATCCTGGCCATGGGCAAAGTTAAAAGGCATACCAAGTGTTAAAATGGCAATAATACAAAGTACACAGAGGTTAAGTTAATTTTACCACTAGCAATTTTGCTGTTACTATGGCAAGCGTGAAAGTATTCCTGTTATTTAAGGCAAGATTTTGCAGCTGTAAGTCCTCATGCTGTTATCCTCCCAATTCTGTAGGAACAAACAATCCCAGGGATACTTAAACTCATTTTTCATATACGAATCACTTCTACATCCACGTCTGGCTTTTCCCTTGGGGAAAAACATTGCCAGCCCATGTCCTCACACGTCAGTCACAGCTCTGAGGCTTTCATGACAGCTTCAACACAACATCTGGATCTGGTCCTGTCGGAAACTACGTGCATGCACTGGCTCTCCTCCCTGTTTCATCCTCGGCCAGGGAGACCATAATTGGGCCTTGAATTTTGCTGAGGGAGTAGTTCAATAAAGAATCCCCCCAAAGAAACAGAAAACATCACCAGACTGTGGACAAAATAGGAAAATACATACGGAAGAACAGGCATAAAGTAAAATAAGAAAAGAATGATTAATGAACTAAATTAGTCTAATATGACTTTTTCTAAACTAGTTAAATATACACCTCTGGAAGAAATGGCAAAATACGACACAGCCTTCTACAATAAAAAGAGATGCTGATTTGCCACACCAAACTATTTTATCATTAAAAAGACATAGAGCTGAGTAACAATCAAAATAGCTAACAAATGCTAGAACATAACGAACAGGAGATAAGATTCACCTAAAATATGGTAGAGGCTAAGGTACTATATATATAACTAAAGTTAAGCACTTATGTAAATTGCTGGAGTTGGGGGGGGTGGTCAGTGTGTGCAGCACTGCAAAGCCCTGGTCCACATCACTGGTGTGATCTCATCATGGTTATTATTGTCAGCTGTGGGCTTCTCTCACTGTGGGAGAAAGAGGATTCAGGGTAATAACAAAAATGATGAAAAGCACGGGAAAACTGCTGAATGAAGAGAGATTGAAAAGGCTCTGAGTGTTAACTATTAAGGGAAGATATACTACGACAAAAATAAAAAAAGATACTTATTGGTGTAAAGACAGTGAAGCATTCTTGCTTATGTTTTCTAACCCAAGAACAAGAGGGTTTTTGTTTAAATACAAATACTGATGAAGAAGAGAAAATATTTTCACATTATATAAATCACCAGAGATGGGGGTTGCACTTTACCACGCACTTGCACAAAGCAACCCAGAAGTGGGTATGAGAACTCTATACACTACTGCAATTTAAATGTGAATAAACCTAATCAGCAATAATAGCAATGATACATCAAGGAACAATCATTGAAATAAATAACAGTAACACTGCTGGAGGACTCACTGCTTTATGGTAACACGAGGTTAGCAAGAATCCAAGAATTATATTTTTACTGAAAAAAATATCCTCTTATGAAAATGTAGGAAAAAATGTAAAGGATATATACATTTCAATGCTTTCAGGCACAAGCAAAATCATAGACCCACTGAAGAAGAGAAAAAAGAACTGGAAGGACCCAAAAGGTCATCTCATCTATTAATCCACCCAGAGCAAGGCTAAGGAAGGTTGTCTAATTCTTAGTAAGATCCAAAAGGCACTGTTAGCATTTACAAATGCTAACATCTAGCCTGAATCTCTCTCAGTCCCCCTAACACATCTCGCCCTGCTTACCAGACAGAGAGCAGACTGCTCCCTCCGCCTTTGCAGGTTCCTTTCATGTAGTAGAAGACTCTTATCCCATTTTTCCTTCCTCTTTCTTTCTTCAGCACGATCTTAAATCTTCAGGTTTTGCTAACAGATGATGTTTTAAGGCTCTGATCATTCTCAGTCATCTCCTCTGGACTCTCTCCAACCTAGTTCCACTACTTTCTCCAGGTGCGGTGCCCAGAGTTACAGGAATACTTCTGTAACTGCAAACAGGGTCCGAACAGATGGCAGTGGTTGTTTTACATGCCTTACAAGCGATATTCTTGCTTATATGCTACAAAGGGAGACCTTCTTTTTTTTTCCAGCAAGGTATCTTCTCAGTTTGTGATCCTCTATAACACCCAGGTATTGTTATTGAAGAATTTCTGTCCGACCTGTTGTCCAGCTTCTGTACTTGCATGCTTGGTCATTCTCCATTGCAGTATTTTGCATTCCCGGGTATTAGATTTCACCCCGTTCTTGCAGATCTTCCCTCCAATTTGAGTTCTCATCCTGCCATTCGAAAGGCTTGCAGCCCTCCCACCATCAGCTGTGAGTTCAGTTAATTCTCTCCTTCCTCATAGAAAGACTT
Organism: Pelecanoides urinatrix; assembly: GCA_013400755.1. Classification (NCBI taxonomy): domain Eukaryota; kingdom Metazoa; phylum Chordata; class Aves; order Procellariiformes; family Procellariidae; genus Pelecanoides; species Pelecanoides urinatrix. Next base: position 145,045 of record VZTQ01001535.1, on the reverse strand, counting down.
CCAGCAAAAATACTGCACTGGGACCACATTACCCTGCCTTAGGAGCACCACCTGGTACATGTACACACACTCATAGTGATGACTTCTGTCTGAATAGAGTTTTGCAACCAGTTTATACCCACTTTACAGTAATTTAATTTAGACCATGTTTATGCAGGATGTGCACGAACAGCCATATGAGACAGTATCAAAATTTATGCTAAAATGATGACCTCTGGCACCTCTGTTTTCCCACTGAAAAGGCCCATTAGCTTGTCATGGAAAGAAATTAATTCACAGAGGCCATCCCTCATAAACCAGCTCTCATGTTTTTGCCCCTTGTTTCCTTCCTACTCGAGTTTTCTCAGCTTATAGGAAAGAAAATTATTTTCTTTCTTTTCCATTTACTGTCAGTACATCAGCACACACACACACACACATATATATATATATATATTTAGCCTGAAATGTATTTCTGCTGTTCTGTATTCCATATTATAAAAAGAGACGAAGAAAGAAAATGTCCAGTTCACAGAGGAAAGATTATCGCTGTAACTGTAGTCCCTGTAGATGCAGGGATCCAAGCTTCAGGCTGCCCTTTCCTCTGACTTCGTAATTACAGTGGACTAGGAACTGGCAATACACCTCAGTAAACCTGTTTTTTCTTTAAATGGTCTAAAATTGGAATTATCGAAAATTAAAAATACTGAGGTGTGACCAGGCAGGAATTTCCAGGGGGGGGAAGTTCAGAGAAGCAAAATATAATTATTCACAAGAAAGCAAGTGAAAAAACCAAAAAAATGGTTGACTAGATGAATTGTCATCTAGCATGCCCACCTCACCTGTCTGATTCTCAAAGTTGTTCTTTCTTCTTCCTATCTGAGATTCATTGTTCATAAAAAAACTCCAGCAATTTTTTTTCTATAGAAGAAACTTAATTTTTAAAAGGATATTTTCTAATTATTTCAATGGAACATTTTCCTCCAAAAAAACTAATACCAGTAATAAACACCTGTAACTTTTCAATAGCTGTAACCAAGCCATTTGAATCAATGAACATGTTCCAATTTATTCCAGATATCTTTTCAATCAATTAAAAAATGTTCCTGAAAATTTGGGGGTTTTTATTTAAATTGCTCTTTTTTCTTGTATTTTTGTTGTTAATTGGAAAATGTACTTTTTAGTTAATTTGTTTCTTAATTTGTTTTCTAGTAACAGCTTCAAAGACAGATTTGAAGTGGACCACTGACTGCTGTAGTGACAGACAGACAGCTGGAGAGTTACTGTTACCCGAGCATTGAATTGCAGCAAGCAGTTACAGATCAGTCGGTAACTTCACTGAAAAGGAAGGTATCAGAGACAATTATGCAATATCTTGACAAGTTAAGCTGTGACAAATACAAGTGGACTTCAGTTGACGGACTTCTATTTATGAAGATAAAATGCTCGTAATTAAATTATGATAATTTTATAAAATAAATCATTAAGCACCTAGTTCAGGAGATGTTATATACTATGCTATGCTATGCCATGCTATGCTATACTATATACTCTTTCATAGTATATAGCCTGTATGTAAGACTGTATACTCTTATATATTTGATAATTTTGCCAGATATGGATTCTTTAATTTGAAAAAAAAACCCTGTCATTTAAGGGTATACCATGAAACAAAATGCTTCAGCACTGCATGGGAGGATGTATCACGATAATCTCATGAAGGTGAGCATTTTTCTTCCGATTGCTTTTTACCCTGGCAGAATAACACAATGATTTCTTTTTGGTCTGAGAGCTTCTTAGGGAAGCAGGGAAAGATAACACCAGCAGATCATTACTCCTATTGCAGTAAAGGCCTAGAAGCTCAAATCAACAGCATTTATGCAAAACAACATGAAGAATGTGTGTATAACATCAATGTGTTCAGCCTCACAAATACTTCATAAACATTCTATAGACACATATATACACATATGTATGTATATATATTTTATGTATCTCTTATAATATATATACAAATATATTATACCTTAAAAGCATGTAAGCATTTTTTCTTTGTATTTGCATTATGTACTTGGCTGATTCATAAAATATATTCTCTGACAATCTCTGACTGTTTGGAGTAACATCTCAGGTGCGCTCAGGTCTTGCCCCACTGTGGAACCAGACCTGGACCCGTGAGCGGGAATCACTGCCCGCTGTGCAGTTCAGCCACAGCCGTCCTGTCTCCTCCGGGCGGCTAACACAACTCCCCCAGTTCAGACGGCCGCTACAGTACTGTGGTGATGGTGGGCCATATTAAGACCACTGCTGTCTTCATTTTCAGCAGAGATATGGGGCAAAAAAAAAAGACCATACCCAATCTGAGAATGGTTCCTGTTTTCCACTTCTAGCAAAACATCCTGTTATGTCTGCTTAAATTTCTACGGCATCTTCTTTTGCATACTCATCTTTGCCTCCCACTGATGGTGGACTTTGTACTTTCTTCTCCTTAGTTTGTTTAACCCTTTGGGATCCCATGCTAGCCAAATTTTGCACTGAAAATTTTGTTTCAGCGGTATCAACAGGATGTAATTACTGACTATTTTGGCTCTGCCATAATTTGTAATTGCAGGATCGTTTTGCTAATAAACTCAGATTTATTCAGCTGCATGTCAGCCCACAAAATATGAGCTAAACTTAGCCCTTTTCTTTTCAGTGATATTATTGCATGGAACAAACTCAATTTTCTTCCCTTTTCCTGCTCACATAGGCAGGGACAGATTGTATAGGGCAGCATGCAAGATCTCTATCATATGGGCAGCTGACATTATATAGTTGCAAAGACAGCAATTTCTGAGCTGGAACCATATGACAGGCTCTCCTTTTTATGCAATACAGTTAACAACAACTTCCTATTGAAATAACACCAAATACATATACTGTTATTAATGAGGGCATAACCCGGTAACTTTAAATGAGGTAGTGATACAAAGTACAGTGTACTGTGACAGTGAGTACAAATTTCTCTTACAGGGTTTAACTGTGCTGTTCAGCTGACATATAGGAAGAAAAAGATGTCAGAAAATCTTGGTTTTGAGTGGCACTAGCACAACTTTCCTCTGTGATGCAGGTATATATGGGCCTCGGTTCTTTGCAAAGAAATCTTTAGGCAAACAAGACATTCTTCCAGTGAAGTCAGTCTGCCTCTATTTCTGTTTCTATTTTGAATTATTCCTGCAAGGAAAGATGAGCCATGAGCATTATGTAAGGCCAAAAGGCAACAAATGCTTCTCCTCATGCTGAGACATTAACCCAGTGTTTCTTTTATTCATGCATGGTTGCTGTGGAGGTGGGATGTAAAGATTCTACAGCATTTAAAAAGCCTGGGGAAGTTCTGTAGTCCTAACCATACTCCCATCTTCCCATCTTCCCATCTGCCGAGGCACGGATCCCTTTCACTCTGAGAAGGGGAAGCCCCGAATATCACTATAGTACGAGATCAAATTCAGAAAGACAGAAGGATCTGCAGGAAAACATCACTTCAGAGCTAACTAAACACTAACTTTCAGTACCTTGGAAATCATCCCTGACTTTTATATAAATGGGAACTCTGAGGTATCTGAAACTCAGATCACAGCATAGTCCACTTCAACTTTAATGTTCAAGACCATCTGCAACAAATTGACAGCAAAACCTTGGCTGCCACATCTGTCCAAGTGTGAAAACTAATTTCAGGGTCTAGGCTCTTGCACTGAGATAACCGAGTCCATATAGTCCAAAAGGACAATTTTATTCTTATTTTCTACTTAAAATACCTTGTCAAGGGAGGCACCTTTGCAAGATGACAGTTTGCAGTATTGCAAAGATCTCAGTCAAGTCATACCTTTGAGCACTACCTGCCAAGTGTAGCTTGCTGATTTTTTGGCACATTTCCCATTTCCAAAGCACTGAGCCAATCTTATGATATTCCAGGATTAAATACAAATCACTACAACTAACACAACTGGATGCATCATCATGAAAACATGGTATTATCCATACCTTAAAGATGTTTCTTTCCTTCCAGATCGCACATTTATTTTTAAGAACAAAGCACCACTTCTCAAGGAATATATCCAGTAATACAGAGTTTGGAATAAAGAAAAAAAACGTAATCCAAACTTGTGTAGGTGAGAAACTGTGATATCATTTCCTTTTCCTTTCTTCCTTCTGTATTATGAATTGACTACCAAGAAATAAAAGTGTTGCCGAGTTTCCAAATTCATGACTTTCTGGACTTAGATAATTACCATCAGACTCTAATCTAAGACAGTAGACCAGCACACTCAGTTCCCAGCAATAATCAGTGGCACTGCCTCTATCAGTGAGGAACTAAAATCACCATTAACAGCGAGTTTCATATTCCAATGTACTAAGCAAGAACATTAGCATTTTAAAATGTGCAATTATCATTTTTTTCCTAATGGCAGAGCTACTAATTTCATTGCTATATGGCTCCTGAAGTGAGGACAGAAGTCTGAGGATGATTTGCATTTCAATATGGAAACCAGAAGAACCTGAGAGCTGCAAACTCAGCTTCATAAACTCATATTGCCATGGGTACAGGACTGCATTAGCAGTGATATTTTCCTAGCAACTAACAAACATTATCAGGACAGCGGGCTTTCTTGCCTATGCCTGCAATACTATTCTTTCTAGTTGGCACTACATGTTGGTTCTAAATGATGGCTCCATATTTTTAAAGTTATAAACACCTGGGTGAATCAGTGAATGGTTTCCATTCTTTACATTTCAAGGCTGATTATTTGTCCTGGATTTTCCCTACTGGGTACTGAGAGCCCCAGGATTATAGTGGGGGATAGAAGAGTGAAAACTTCCCCTGCAGAATTTTCCTCAACTGACTCAAAGGCTGCTTTCTCCAGTAACTCTTTTCTTATGGCTGCTGAGGAAGATCCATTGTGCTCTTGATTGTCATTAAATGTGATCATGAGCAATATGTAAGAGTCAAAGATGATTCACTGGATTTTACTGGGGGGAAAACAAGGCTGTTGATTTTTACCCAGCAAGTTTTTTCATAGTCCCATAGCAATGAGGAGAAACAGAATTTTTCAGCAGAAAAAATGGTGGAGGTAACAATAATGACAACAGATGATAGTGTCTGAAAGATGAAAGTAAAGTTTTGTCTTACTCGTTTTCATAAAAGATTTCAGTTTTGTCTTACTCATTTCCACTTGCTGCTCAGAAGTTGCTCAAGTTTTAATCCAAGTGTGTGTGAACATCCACAGTCTATATCCTTCCTGCTCATCCTTTACATTCTAGTTTATTTAGAGATTATTTACAAAGTAAATACATTTTTAGGTAAAGATTATGCTACTTTGTAAAGATCTAGAACTCAAGGGTTCCCTGCCTAATTCTGCTATGAGAAGCCCTCTATACCTCTGTTGAACCTATATATGTACATTTAAAACATGTAAATGCAAAAACATTCTTACCATGCCTAGCCAGGAATTAACAACAAAGCAATTACACCCATAGATATGTTGTGAAGCTCAAAGCGTTCAAAAATCTAAAGAAAAGCTTGGCATAGGAAAGACCAGTAGCGATAGCAACTGAAAAAATATATATAGTTTTAGTTGGGCTGTGCAATAAAATGGCGCTTACGTGCCCATATGCTCATCTCTCTGACTATCTGTCAGTCATATTCTGCTTGAATAATTTTTGGAGCTGTTGATCAGTCTCTGTCAAATCTGAAACAGGGCTAGAAGTCTCCAAGATAATTATGATCCTACAGATTTTCTGACAATAAGAGTTTGGGTAACACACAGGGACGCTAATTCGTGTTATTCTAAAACAAGAGCAGTCTGAAAAAACTTCTATATATTTTGTTTGACAGTGATCAACATATACACATTGCCTAGCATTGTGTATAGTTCTTGATAAGACATACCATATGCTGATTTTTGTGAAATTAAGGGAATCGGAAGACACATAACTGTTACTGTAGAGTGGGTTGGCTGAGGGAATAAAAGGAACAAATTAAAGGAAACTGAGTTCAAGTAAAAAATTAACATTTAAAAAAAAAACAGAATTGATATAATCTGAACTAAGTTTCAATACATCCTCACAAACATCTAGGCCAGTTGGGATGTTACACACAGTTCAGTTGAAACCTAAGTTATAACCTCATCTTCGTTTCCTGAGGTTATTACCAGATGTGTAAGTGCACCAGGTACAGCCAGAACCATCTCCAAAATCATCCCTAAACTCAGTTCCTCTACGTGGACTTCACGGTCATCACTGTTCTCCCTATGACTTTGATCAGATACACACATTTTGGTGTTCAATACAGGAGTATTACTCCTGCATTTCAATTTCCTACCAAACACACGAATCAACTAAATTATATATATGGTTTCTACATGAAAACATGCTTTCTGAAAACAGGAAAATCCCATATCAAACACTGATAAATTTGAGGAAAACTTTGTGGGTTTTGTTCATTTCTATTTATTACTTCATTTGTTTGTGTATAGGTGTGTAAATGAATGCAGGTCTGCTGTGGCATGGCGTGTGTCAAATATACATTCACACAGCGGTGTCCCAATAGCCTGGGCAGCCCTTCTCTGTAACTTCTGCAAGAAAGCATTCTGTAAGACTAGAAATCTTCATTTCTAAGTGCGGATGCACTGAGAAAAGTAATTTATACCCGAGTCTAAGCTCACATCACAGCCCCGCACTTGCAGATTAGCACAGTTCATAGGCAGGATGGCCCTAGCAGCCAGGCCCCTGGCGGCACGTCAAGGCAGTCCTTGGCAATGCGGCATCTTGTGCCGAGACCTTGTGATTTAAGGGCAAAAAGCCACGCCGTTTAGGCTTCACACTTCATGCATACAGTTGACTAATGACTGTGAAACTGTTATTGCCATGGTTCATTACGTTATGTCAAAGGGGACAATGATTGTTTTTGCAACAAAATGATCTTAATTTAGTGAAACCAAACTGGTATCAGTTACAATCCAGAAAGGTTCAAAGGAGATAATAATCTCTAAAATGCTGCAGGGTTGTTGGTTTTTATTGCTAATTTGCACATGTTTTGACAGTAATCACCGAACCCTTTGATGTTTCCAGAGGTTCCCACGGTGCTGCTAAGAGAAGTTTTGGCAGATTCTGCAGTCCTCAGATCAACAGCAGGATTTATTCAACAGCAAGTATTGGACTTATTCTTTTACTTCACACATCAGAGCTTCAAGCCTACATATTTTTGTCATAATACTTTAAAAAGAAAATTTTAAATACAAAATTAAATGGATACTAAAAACTTGAAATCTAATCAATCTAAAAAACAGCTATATTTTTGTCCTTCTGAGATTGTTTGTGGTTTTACAGAAGACTTCACTTGCTCTTCTGTTTCACCTTGCTGTAAGAAATGCCAGCATGAAGAAAACTAGCTATATTTCACCATCCTGTAAAGAAATAAATGGAGGGAAAAAAGCAAAAAAGAAATTTCAACTACATTAATTATATGTTTTATGTGTAATTGCGGAAGGAAAATTTAAAACTCATTTCTGCAGAGACCTGTTTATAAGTATTACTTGCCCAGAATAAGAAAGTAAGTAGTTCTGTTACTTCAGGGTAATTGCTGAGAATGTGTAAGATTAAGCATCTGCATAAATCTGGATTGTATTTCAGACACTGTCTACAGCACCATCTATTTTGGGCACATTTTCAACACAGAAATTCAAGAGTGCTATTCAGACTCTCTCCCCTTTGCAGATACCTGACTTACAAAATTCCTAGAGCCTCGTTGTTCCTCCAGAAAGTACCCAAAGCACCTAAATATGAGTTGCCATGAATACTCTAGTGCAACTCAGCCTGGCTATCCAAAACTTGCGTTCCAGGAGTCATGCAAAGAGATGTCTAAACTCTCTTTGCATCTTTTGCCTTACATTTGTTGACTTTACTAGGCACTGGCAATTACGAATTCTGTTCAAAATCACTAGTGCTGGTGCCTAATTTTATTGCATATAGTGGGCAATGACTGAAGTAACCAATCATCTGGGAAGTCAGAAGCTTCAACTCTAAGTCCTACTTGGCCACAGGGAGGTTTCAAGCACTGCTCTCATTCCCCAAAGTAGTATCTAAACCGCCAACTTGAACACAAGGCTGGGACAGAGCCTTTTTTGTCCCTTCTTAGGGAACATGGGCCATGGTATCAACTATAACAGGAGCAGAAATGGAGTGTGAACATAGAGTTGCCAGGGAAGATAATGACTGTGTCACCTCTACTTTTTTATTTTACCAGTATAGCAAAGTCCTGACACTGATTGTCACCACTTAGGAATGCTGTTATGGGGTCATCTTTCATCCCTGCCCTAGAAAAATGAGATTCTTCAGGGGAATATGCTGCTGGAAAAACCGCTCCTGTCAGCCCCTTAGCTTATCACACCAGATAGCTGGCTCAGGTAAAGGCCCCTGGGGCTTCTCCAGAGCTCTGTCCTACAAGAGCACTCTTCAGAAAAGAGAATATCCAGTCCAACGCAGCCTGAAAGCCTCAGTCATGCCTGTGTTGTCATCAGGGACAAGGTAATGGTCAGGAATGAATGAACAAGTAGACAATAAGGAAAGAAGGGGGGGAAAAGAAAGATCAGGTGCAAAGCCTGTGGATGTTGAAAGCGATTTTATATAAAGTGGAAAAAGCATCCGGATGAAACCATTCCTAGCAGTGTCTGTTGGACTCCAGCTGTCATCAGACCCCACAGCTTTACTGAGCGCTGAAACAGAAAACAAGACCCAGAGAGGCTCCGAGAGGGATATACTTCTCTGAATGGACTAGCTGTAAACACTACATTCTCCATTTTAGAAATAAACTTCTGAAATTAAAAACCCTACTGCAACTGCTTCTGTTTGACCAAAACTGAATTAATGATTTTAGAAAACAAAACCTAATCAGTTCATTGTATTTCAGGGTCTGACCCATCTTAGAGCACTAATTGTGCAGTGTGTATTTATGCATCTACTCTGCTGAGTATCTTTTTCTTTTACATTGCTTAGTTTTGTGGGATCTTGCATAGATTTACTTTTTTGGATGTCCTCTGAAAGGGCAAATGCTAAAGTCAGTACATTGCTAGTCTCATGGTTCAAGTCTTTGCCCATTCTTTTGAAATGGCTGTTATTCTAAGTACTTAAAAGTTGTATTTGGTGTAATTGAGGCTTTTGCTTCTCTATCTATAGGTCTTTCGATCACCTCCTAATTAATGAAGTAATGACAACCAATTATATTTACATCTAACACAAAGCATATTGTTAAAGTTTGTCATACCCACTTAACTTTCCTTTCTTGCATGCTAACACAACACTGCAACCTTAACATTTTTGCCTTTCTGCCTTACTGCTGCGGGGAGCATTAATCAGCAAAGTTATTCCATTTTAACGCTTTAATTAAGTGGCAATTAATTATGAAAAGCTGAAATGTCTGCGTAACTCATGTCTCTCAGGATGTCTCTCTTCCAAGCAAAGTCTACAAAAGACTTAAAATGTATTAGGATTCTGTCATTTTGCTATGGACAGAGCCTCATTAAAGTCATGAAAGGGAGCTATACACCTCTCTGCAGGGCTAAACCCATGTTTTATCACTGATTTGAGTTATCTGTTCTCTGAGTCAGAGCCCTGCAAGAGCACAAGCCTCAGAAATGGTGGGGAAGGCCCACTTCACTTTCTTATGTTCACGTCCATCGGTACTGTCGTGTTTTTTGCCAAGGAGAATTTGAATTTGGCTCTGTGGTTATGGCAGAGGTTTCTGACATCCTCTATGGAACAAAAAAGTTTGTTTGTTTTCTCTGGATTCAAGTAAAGTTCTGTTGGCCACCGCAGATGAACTTCACCGGGCAGAACAAACTGACATCTTACCAAGTCCCATAATAGTTCCTTGACGTGAAGAAAAGCCAGTGTTGCCAGATGCTTGATTCATTTCTAATTTTAAAAATAGAATATCTTTCAAAAAATGAAAACCAATACGGGAACAAAGAAAGAAAATAACTTATATTCTAATTGTTTCTGTGTAGTGGAATTAACTAGGAATTTTCTAACAAAACATTTTTCACAGTGAAATAACAAAGCATCAAACCCAAGCGGTTCACAGAAACATTTTGTTTTTGACATATTTTTCCCAAAACAGAAACAGGATTCTGACAATTGAGAAGCCATCTTCCTTAGTGGTCTGCTAAAGAGCTCTGGTTTCCTTGTGTGTGGCTGAGGGACAGCCCCGCTCTGTGGGTTGACCGGTGACAAGTAACTCGTAACCCCAAAACAACCTGTTATGGAGCCAGAGGTTCAAGACAGTCCAGCTGTGCTGGTGGCTCTCGGACACACCGCACTCCTCTGGCTCCCTTCGGCATTGGGAGAAACTACCCTTATTCTGGGAAAAGGTCTCCAACTGTCCAATGCCAGAAACTTTCCAGAAACCACTCTCCTTTTTAGATTACCTTAGATTAACTTTAGATTACTCCTCCAAGTGCACGTGGAGTCCTTGGTGCACTTGGCAGTGTGCAAAATCCCTGACATTACATATCCAGCTGCTCCATGTTGCTTTGAAAAACGAGAAAAAGAAAGTATTCCTGCAGACAACTTTTTGAGTCTCTATGCAAATGGTGTCTTGAGCCTGAACTAGCTCCACCAGGTCACCTGCTTCCCCTAACTCCTTTGAACACGCTGCTACAGCAAACTGTCCTCTAGCACTCTAATTGAGCACTAACTGTCCTGGGACAGTTCCAGAGTTCAAGGGTTTAGTGGACCAATTACCAATTACTAGCTAGCTCCTTTCTTAATAAAGTTGAGCATCTTTTTTGTAAACAGTCTGCTAAGAAATATATTTTCATTTTATAACTTGGTCTGTAATTCTGAATTATGCAGTAGCAATGCAGAAATGAAGTCACAGAGATCCTGCAGCCTAATTTACCATTAAAGGGTAGATAAAACGATGACCAAATGTTTGGATTTACAAGAGCTCAGGTAAAGAGGAATTCTCATTATTCCAGGTCAGAAGATGAAATTCAGCTGGAGTCAGGGGGAGATTGCCCCCCTTAATATCCACCTCTTCATAGTTGGTTATCTGCACTCCGATTTTGGCATTACAGCAGAATAGAGGGCCAGGGCCCACTAGGCATTACATGGAAAATAAGACTTGCAGAACAGAAAGAAGAATGAGGAAGAAAATATTTTTGCAGAAAACAAGTCCTTCCTCAAGAAAAGAGGCATAATGCCCTGGCATTTGGAGAATAGTAGGCTGGATACTGTGGGCCAGTAAGACAGATCCCACATCCCTGGTTACAGGAGACTCTTACAGCAGCCAGTATTAGATAAAGGCTTCTACATACTACTTTGCTGAGAGCATCTTCCTTCTCACAAATTGCAGGCATCAATCAAGGCATGAGGGCTCAGTTTTTCCAGTTACAGAATCTGGGCTCCAGTTAATAGATAGGATAACAATCAAAACAGCACAGGGGGAGAAAAGGAGACTGTGTTTGCAACCAAGATGCTATTTAAGATGAAAGGTAAATAGATGATGTGATTTTAATGTTTCAGCCCAATCAAAAAAGTCTCCTCTGCTGTGGATACTTACTGTTTTCCTGTAAATTCATAGCCCTTTACATTTATTACTTTATTCCACAGCTATTTTAATGTACAGCTTAGTCACCCAACCTTTCTAATATTACAGCAAGGCAAAAGCTGGCTTTGGACCCCTGCAGCCTCCTCGCTGCAGACAGCTGTACCTCAGACCCGGCCGGCACTAGGAGCAAGTGCTGGGAAGTGCTTACGGAAGTCAGAGCAGCTCTTCTTCTTACCTGTATTTCTTGCTTTGATTTTTCTCTATGCTGATCAGATGCTGATTCTCTGTCAACTCTAAGATATCTCAAATTCATACTTAAATGTGTTTCACGCTTTTTTTTTTATTACTCATTATGTCAGGAGTTGACATGATTTTGTCAGGATTGCAAACACTTGCCAATGATCCCCCTTTAATCTGCCAGGGAGGCAATTCTAGATATGAGACTGTTGCATCTCACAGCTCTAGCAGCAAATAAACATATCAGAAACTGATCTGATATTTTTTATGCTTCGGAGCTGCTCATTTTCATGCTAGATTTGGGCTAGTCCCTATTACTTCCTCCTTGTGCAACATGTTCTGTCATGGAAAAAATGATCTGTTTGCAATTGAAAGTGCTGCTGATATAAGGCATTGCTCTAAGAAAAAAAAACATAGATGAAGAAACACTACTTTAAGTCATTTATTCTAGCTAGCACTTGATTTACCCTAATATGTTACTCCTTATCCTGCAGGAGAATTTTCTGTCACCAAGGTAGGTCCTGTCAGCAGCACTCATAGCGTAGCTATAGTGGTGTGATCTAGATCTCTGCAGCAAGGATTGTGCAGAAATCTGCATAATTTTTTAAACCCTTAGGAAGGTTCCCAGCACGCTGGGACAGCATGGGAAAAGGTTCTCAGGCTGAAGCTGAGACAGAGGGAAGTGACGAGATAGATCATTTTTACTCTAATTAGGTTCCTGGTTCATATTAGTTCCTTGTTCAGGAAATTCTTACAACGGTCATGGGATGTGTCCCATCCCTGTACATACACATAGATGAAGTTTAACTTCTGTGCTCTTGATTAGGGTGAGGTTACGCAAATTTTAAGCCTTTGCCACAGGTAAAAGAAAACACCAACCGTACCCACTCCAAGTGACTATATTTTCTGCAAATGTTCTAAGTGATTAAAAGGCTTCCCTCTGAAGTGGTGGGAAGAAAAACAGGCATTCCCTGTGAGAAATAAATGGACAGACACCATTATTGAATGGATCCTTGCGTTATGTTAAAGGTCTTTCCCCTTCAGGAACTATAGATATGCCAGTTAGCAACAAAGCCTCAAGCTCCACGTCCTTAATGAAGAAATGAAATGTAGGAACAAGCACCTGTGTGATGCCGTAATTGTCATGTGTAAGGAACAAAATCTACCTTAGGACTCATTAAAGCAAGAAGTTCAGGAACATGCAAGCCGAAAGATTTTGGAGCATAGCTTCATTGTTGAAAGGCAACTGTCTATATTCAACACGTTCTTTAGCCAGACCTATGTCTCCAAAACATCTGGAATACCTGCGAATGAGGGGCAAAGGCATTTAGCATGGATAATACTCAGTAGCACTGGAAGACAGCTGGACCACTTCACTTTGAGCAAGGGGCAGTGAGTACCTGTGCTGCTGCTGAAGCTCAGCAGGTGACTCTAAGCCTGTGATCCTCATCCTAAACACTTGCCTGCCCACTGGCCCTTTCCAGGGAAGTCCTTTTTCTCTGCAGTTGCCTTCCACTGGCCACCTCCTCCTCATTTCTGCCTGCTCGCTGCCCAGGCACCTGCTTTAGAAAGAGTGGTGATACCCAGCTGACTGCAGCTCTGCCTTTGAGCATGGACAGAAGATTAAAAGTAGGATTTACATCTTCTTTTCCGATGGGGTATTTAGGTTAATGAGCCTCAGAAGTAATGGGAAAGAACTTTACATAAAGTAGTACTAATGGTTGATATTTGATGGGTTTTATTCAATGGGAGCAAAATTTGATTTTTAAAGTGCAAGTCTGCTCGGAAACATGACTGTAAAATCACCTAGTAAACAAAGCAGATCTGTTTTGTGTGTATTTTGAGTCATGCCAATGTTTTCTTTAGGGTGAGAAGGCTCTGCAGACAGGTTGTATAAAATATTTAATTTAGCCCCTTGAATGCTGGTAAGATAAAAAATTAATCTTAAAATTATCTGCCCTTCAGTGCAACAGTCTCTCCAAGATATGACATACACTTGTAGACTAAATAAAATGATATTTCAAAAAACAGTACTTTGTCCTTAATTTGAGTAGCAAAACACTTTACAATCTGTATAGAAGTACACTGCAAAAGATGGCTTTTAAACTGATTGCAAACTCACCCACCTTGTTGTTTACATGCTCAACTTTAAACACATCAGGAAAACAGTTCCCAAGTTTCTGCAATAAAACCTCATCCAGTTAATTTCTTTTTCCAGTACCCTCCTGAATCAGCTCTTGAAGCAGGAGATAATTCATTCTGGGGGAGCGACAGAGAAAAAACATGGCTAACAAGAGCGTTTCTCCTTGTAAAAGGACAATTTGCAAAGCAGTAACCTAGCTCTTGCTGCATGAATTACAAAATATTTAGTATCTAGTTATGACAAGTCTGTTACATGCTACCTGCTATGCCTCTGCTCTTTTGGATTCCAGACAAAGAAATTGGAAGGAACAAACGTGGGGAACCTTGAAATTGTCACTAATGGCCCTCAAGAGTAAATGAGGGCGCTCAAGAGTAAATGTTTTATTTCTTTGCAATTCTTCAATACTAATAACTTCTGAAACACATTTCCTTCCAAAATTATTTTTTTAAGATTATATAGGGGTGTTTTGTCACCAGCACTGAACTGTAGCAGTCCTGCCAAGAAACAAGACTGTAACCTAACAGCAAAACAAAAACCCCATGAGGTATCAGAGAACAGCCAGAATACTCCAGCTGAACACGTGGGGGGAATTCCTTTTATGTACCTGTACCGGGAGCATCCAAATTAAAATATGGGCAAGGCTAAAGTCTTACTCTTACACAGGGTGCCAAGACAGTTCTAATGATAAGGGGCTTTGGTTTACAGCTCATTTGGAAGGCAGTGTCTCTTTCAGCACAAGGATGTTTGAATTTGTGGCGAAGTAGCACTTCAGAGGAAGGAATGGCCAGTACTGCTCCCTGGAGTACGTAGGACAGTCTTAAGAACTTTCTCATTAAGCCACAAACCAAGCTTGCACCTGCTTACTCGGAACTAGGAATATTGCAGTCTGAGATGCAGATGAAAATTCCTGTTTAAAGCATTATGTATAAAAGATGAAAGGAAGAAGAGCAGCCTGTATAACAAAATTAACTCCTACTTAGAAGAAGAGAGAAACTGGCCATTACAAAATATAATTTTTCTTACAACAAATAGCACCACAGTGCCAGTGCACAGCATACAGGGAATGGAAAAGAGATGTGATATAGGGAGAATACAAAAGGAAGGAATAAAAAAAAAGGAATTAATCTGCGATATGAATAAAGTTGCATTTAAAGAGAAGGTTCTACCCTAACAGCACTATCCTATTTATATTTTTATAGAAATAACTTCAGAAAAAAAATCAGTTTCTGCTTCTAACTGGACTATAACATTTCCTTATTTTCAAAGCAATTCATGGAACATGCTGGTTTTGCTCTAACTAGCTTTAAGTTTTTTGAGCTTGACTATATAAGTAACTTCATGTGTGTGCATAAAAACACGTAATTCAATATCGTGCCTGTTTGGCAGGCAGAATCGGCAAAGCTCAGCTGTCCGTACGGGTTACATCTACATTGCTGGCATGAATAAGAGAATCACAAGTACAGATGTACACCAGGAACAGTCTATTTTAGCAAGAAGGCTGGACAGCTGTTGCTGTGATGTTCCGACTAATTACTGCAAAAGAGTGTTGCAGAAAAGTACAAAATGGATGCAAATACATGCTTAAAATAGAAAACTTTTTTTAGTCTGCATCTTTAGTACATTTAAATTCAATGTTTTGCTACTTGTTTTGCTTTTTTACAATGTTACAGTTTTACACTGAAGCAATATATATTTTCCACTTCTTTAGTTTTCTAATAACTGAAGACTATCAGATTTTCAGCAGAACTGCTTTCTATTAAAAAGTGTCACACTTAAAATAGTCATCATTTCTTCTGTGTGCATAAAATCACATTTAGGGTCTTATTAACATTCTTACTGTAAGAACAAAACCACCCCAAACTCAAAATTGGCTTGAGGTTGCAAAAAGCCTGGGCTATATTTGCAATCAACAGCACCTTCTGATATATTGAATTTTCACCAGTCAAGAAGACCGAAACACTTCCACAAGCTATATTCTTCCTTCAGGGATGGCAGTGTGAAATCAAAGGAACACTTAAACCACATGAATGCTATAAAAATCCCAATGTTATAATCCTAAATATTTTTCCTGGCAATCTAAATTATATAATAATATTTCAAAGAATACTATTCATACATAAAAGTAATTGTTTTCATTTTTAATATTGAAACAATTCTGTTTTGAAGTATCTTTACTGTGCTGAAAAAGCTTTAATATATTAACTGTTGGTGCATCAATAACCTGAACAAATGTTTCACTTTAACAGGTGAAATAATTCCACTGAATAAACAGTACTATCCATACGAGTAAACATAAATAGTAATCAAAGCCTTTATTTTCGTATTTTATATCTTGACTAAACTATTCTAAAATTCAGTTAAGACAATGAGCTAATATTGGGATTTAAGTTTGCAATCCTTCCCCCCAGCATTTATGATTTAACTAGCACAACTTTCCCATTCTTTTTATATGTGGGCTAATCCAAGTCAAAATAATTCTTTTATACTAATAACTATAATATAAATCATTATTTGAACTAACTAATTTTTAATCTCTTAAGTAAATATAGTCTCTCTCTTATTGTTTTTGAACAATCTCACTATTTGGTATACCTAGACCCTCTTTATTCCTAGAATTCATCCACTGGACAAATTAAGACTGCTCCCATAATCAGCAAGTAATTTGTTTACGTTAGTGTTTTTTTTTTCTCTATCCAACTTATCCCACTTCATGGCATGTCTAATGTTCTCAGCCCTGATTAGGCTTTTGCTTTCAATTAAAAAAGTAATTTTCCCTCCAGGAAATAGGAAAACTTAGTACTGCATGTGTCACCACTCCAATCAGAAAACCCTCATTTGCTGTGTGCTCCGATATGTGGAATTAATCTCCAGCTCAGCCTGCAGCATGCTCC
Source organism: Pelecanoides urinatrix (assembly GCA_013400755.1). Classification (NCBI taxonomy): domain Eukaryota; kingdom Metazoa; phylum Chordata; class Aves; order Procellariiformes; family Procellariidae; genus Pelecanoides; species Pelecanoides urinatrix. The sequence continues at coordinate 128,211 of VZTQ01001535.1, read as the reverse complement.
TCAGGAAACTTCTAGCTTGGAAAATTATAGATGTCTTAGAAGTAAGTATTAGGCAGAAGTAGTAGAATTATAGAAGGGAGATCTTTTCACAAGGTGGGTAGGCTGGAGGGTGGTCCATCTGGAGAATGGACCCATTCTCCACTTGGCCCATCTGGAGAAAGCCAACATCTACCAGAGCTTTCCTTGGCCTGGTATTTGTATGCTCAGTCTTTGCCAGGGAGCTGCAAAAGCAGCCATTTGCATGGTGCGTTTCCTGATCTACTCACCCTTCTGCAAAGGGCTGCAGTGTAAATAGCTTGGGGATGGAGGCTGGGCAGTCCAGCACTGCCTGCAACGTTCCTTCCAACGTTCACCTAGCGAACTCACAACATTTCCTTTGGACACACAGGCCTCCTACAAAGGTCCCTGCTGCATGCCACCTGAAGGACGATGTTCCGTTTTCAGCAGTGTTTTGAGCAAAAAATGCCTTGGCTTGGGAGTATATGGACTTTTAGAAAGTTTAATTGTGTTAAATCACTCCAGAATATAGGATTTGGCCATCCAAATAATTTAGGCCTTCCAACAATTTCAGATATCTAAAACTTATTATCTGTCTGTGTTTGAAAAGTGGGATCCCACAACAGTGGCCTCAGCCGTGTCCCATCCATACAAGAAGGCAAGGCCTGGGCACGCCCAGCCACCCTTCCTCCCTTTATTTCCCCCCATCCCCTGGTTTCTGCAGGAAAAAAATGCAAGTGTAGAGCCCCAAAGTGAGCAAGGGTTTATTTTGCTACACCTCTCTTTTCAACACGTGGGAGATGAAGGGAGCAGTGGAGAGCACAGTGGAGAATATCCACTGCTCGGTTTAAATGGAATTTCATTGCCTTAATTCTTCATCTGTTGAATATGGACAACACTAATTTCCTCATGCTCTTGTCTCAAAGTCATACCAGTATACGTAACACCAGCAGAAGGAGGTACAATTAATTACAGCTGCCAAAATATAGACTTCCAGCAACGTACTCAGCTCCTTATAGGACCAAGTCCTTCAAAGTAAAGATCTGTTTATTTTTAGCTGTTTTTTGATGAATCTTTTTCCATTCAGGTTTTTTTTTCCATTCCAGCATCAGTAAAGATATTGTTATACCTGATTTCACTGCTTTAAGTAAGTGCTTCTCAGTCCATGATCAGTTCTATTTTAGGCTGTTTTAAAGTTTATTTAATTTGAGATGTATGCTAAGCAGGGTAACATAATTGCACATGTCAAAGCCTGCTTCATGCTAATATTAAAATGTTGCTTTGATTTCCTGAAGATTTAAAAAAGAAAAAAATCTATGAAGTTGCATGTAAATTTGTCACAAAACTAATTTTATCTGCATTTTAAAAATCCAAGTGAAAAATTGCCAAAGGACAAAATTCTATATGCAGTGTGCCAAACACCTTACTTTTTTTTTTTTTTTTTAAGGCTAACAGGGATGATGAATACATGCTATCATAGAACCTGGGGAAAAAAGCTCTGGCAGAGGCACAGAAAGGTCATCTCATCCATTCGATGCCCGATGATGGAATTAAAGATTCCAGCGTCATTCTTGCAGGATGTCTAGTTAACCTGCTTGCAAAGGACTCTGGTGATGGAGTCTGTACAGCGTTCCTAGGGAGACTGCACAACTGCTTCACTTTACTCAGTGTTAGGAAACTTTTTCTAACTTAATCAGTGTTGCCAACAGTGGTGTGCTGTTTTGGTTCTGCTACTGCCTGGGTGCCCATCTTTAGATTGCTAGGGTGGGACTTATTTCACCTAAATTTCAACACCGATAGTATAAATATCTACCTTTGCACTTGGCTCCTCAGCTGCTTTTTTCAGGGAAGAGGAACAGACACATTAGGACATATTAATTCATCTGACCTATTTTAGATCTCTTCTGTAAAACTGGGTAACTTGAAGATCACTTGAAGACTCTGGCACTAACAGAAGTAATAAAATTTACACAGGAGAACTGACCTGGCCTCTCCCCTAACCTTGTGGGTTACAGCCCTGTGGTTTAGCCTTGTGTTTCAACCAGTGTCCAAGAGAGAACATGCTAGGCTATCACTCCTGCACCTTTTTTAGATCTTGCTTGTAAAACTATTTCCAGGTTGATTTAATTTCATACTTCCTTTCTATTACATGGTTTGCTTTATTTGAAGATCTCTACTTTGTTCTGCATATAGCAGAGACTGGTGACCATTTTGTCATTATAAACACCATTCTCCTTTTCACATTTTTTCCTACATCTTTGTTTTATACAGATCTGTCACATATTACAGAAAGCTTTCAGTAAAAGTTATAGTAAACCGTTCACTTGAGCAGGTAAGCCTTTCAAAGGTGGGGAATGTTCTAGTTTTATTAACATATGCAATCTTAGGCTGGTAGCAACTAAAAGTTAAGTGAGTTGACAACTACTTGGTAGTCTCTGTAAAGCACATAAAGGGCCTCAGTTTACCTGCAACTTCCCTAAAGCATCAGCCTAAGCACCCCTTACTGTCAAACACAGAACCAAATGGGGGCGGGGGGCGGAGAGAGAGATGAAGGATGGGAATGGAAAGTGAAGAGCCTTTTGCTCTAGAGATGCCTTTCCTGAAGCACCCTCCCAAGCCCAAGGGAAGGGAATCAGTCCCATCCTCAACCTCAGAGCACACACATCTTTTAGGCGCTCAGGGCTATCAATGCAGGAGTATTACAATGCATTTTTAAAGAAGACCTATAATTAATTAAAGACTTTTTTATATACACTAGACAAAACTTCTTTCTCAAAGTATCAAAATGAGAGAGGAAACATTCTTCCCTTTTTTTTTCCCACTCTGCCAGCTCCCTGCATGTCAAATAAACCTCCTTCTTCTTCGCTACTTCTAATTTCGTTGTTTCTGGCTGCTATTTGTTTCCTCTTCTTGGCATGGGGCAAGCCTTGTTGTTCCTGTTTGTTTTGTAGCTCCACTTTTAAGACATCTATTGAGCGAGATATTTTTTATCTTTAATTAAAATCCTCTTTGCAGTCCTCTTAATGCAAATTCTACATTATTTGGAAAAAAAATAAACCCTGTTCTGTTCTGTTTACACAACAAATACCAGCAGGATTGTTTCAATACTTTCTGAAAGAACAGCCTCCAAAGCAATCAGTGTAACAATTTTTTTTTTCATTTTGTTTCTTGTATATCTGTGAAATACTTCAAAGCAAAATGTTCCCTTCTAAATTTCATCTCCTTGCTCAATGTTACTTACTCAGCCAGATGCACTTTTCATTTTTACACCATCACCATATAGTTGCTGATACATTAATTACTGCAATGACATTTTTATGAAGCTGTTTCTTGTATACTATTTCTGCTCATCAGAATTCCTAGTTTTCTGCACTGAAACTATGAGATCTTTGAATATTTTGTCATTGTGGAAACTAATTATCATTTTTAAAGGATGCCAAAAAGAAAAGGACAGCAGACATGACATTCAGTAACCTGTATTCCACCTTTTCAGGCTACAAGTGGAATATGCTTGTCAAGTCAGACACTGCAGGATGTGGTAGATTCAAAGGGAAAGAGAGAGCGAGTGTCACCATAACTCAAGCAATCATGACCTCCATTGATATTAGGGGTATTCCTATCCTTCTGGCCACTCTACAATAGAAGAAAGCAGGGGAACCATCAATACGTTACCTTCAACAGAGCTTGTTGGAACTAAATGTTTTATTTTTAATTGTTTATCTGAAAGAGAATCTGAACAGCCTAGTGCAATCTTTGCGCTTCTGCTGATGAGTATGGCAAGATGACAAAAAGTACTTTATATCCAGGAAAGGACTCAGAGGCTTAGTGGCTCCAGGAATGTAATCTAGTCCTTGCATGCTCTGGTTCTGTACATTGTACCAAGGAGAAGGTAGGCATCTCAGGAAGGGTATCTGAAACAGGCCCCATGCCGAACAAGTAGTTCTTCATAGGAATGTCTCCATCACTGAGAGCAGTCTTGGTGAAAAGCATCTTGGAATCAGTAAAGGATCCATAATACTGAAAATGATGTACACATCGCCCCCCACTAAATGTAACCTTCATCAAGAACAGCCAGAACGTGAGAGTGTGGTCAAAGCGGGGAACTGAAACCCAAACTCCACTTCTTGTGGCAGAACTTAAATCACTATGCTTTTATTCAACAGCTGCATGCCACTGTTTTTAAGGAAAAGAGATATCTCTTTAAAAGAAAATGTATAGCGGGTTGCATTCGGGACAGGATTCAGAGTCTGATGGTGTCTTTTGAAGTTCACAATGACGCAACTGACATTCAGGGACAAGAACGAAAATACACTTTATGGGCATAAAAATGAGATTAGCCTCTCTGAGTCAAAGAATAGTTTTATTCTCCCTGTTGGGCTGGATAAAGTGAATCAGAGAGATGACACTTACACTTTATTAATGAAGGAGGGACACAGAATGTAACTAAAAGCACTGACTTGTATTGCTTTCCTCTAAATGGTAGGACACACTTGCCGCATATGCACAACTTTCTTGAAGCGTCAGCTCACTAAGAAGAAAGAGAAGACCAGAATCTATGATTAGAAAAATCCAGAAAGTGAATGAATCTATGAAAAAGAAAACGCTAGCTCCTGTGAGCTTACCTTATTGTCCCACCTGGGATTACGGAGTCTTTGCTATGGCTCAGTGGCTAAAGCAGGTCGTTTTGAATTATTAGGGCTGCTTCCAGCATAAACAATATTTAAAGAAGAAAAATGTTAGCTAGGAGAACAATGCACCTTGTGCTATACAAGTTCAAATAGTTCAGGCATGGTACGGTTAGGTAATGGCACATCCTTTGGTCTCTGTGACTCCAGGAGTAAGCTTGGCCCTTGGCCCCAGGTGGAGCATTCAGTGCAGTTGCCACTCTTTGTTCACTCTATATATGGTAAAGACAGAGTGATCTGAAGGCTACAAGCAGTAGCCCAGCTCTCTGGTTTTAATGACCTTGGTGGTTTGCTGGGCATTATGCATCACACACACTTTTTTTTGCACAGCTGTAACTCATACTCAGTATTAGGCACTGTATTTACACGGGTGGAAATGAGGAAACCAGCACTTTCTCCAACATTGATGAGCACTCCCTCCTTCACTCCAGGACAGACTGCTGTAAGGTGGACAGTGCGGCTGTCTCACCCTGTGCAGATTTCCCCATTAGTAAACGACGCTCCCATCTGCAACCCCCTCGAGGCTGCTTAAAGAAGATGGTGTGACTTCTTCTACCCCTTCTGTACAATATGCTGTGTGGTTGCTCATCACTCTCTACTGTAAAAATCTCACCCAGGAAATTTTACCTTTTGGGCCTCAGGCAATGCATTGGTGGACAAATCTCTTTTCTCACCTTGCACCAAAACTTTACGCCTCCAGCCCAACATGCTGCAGCTTCTTGCAGGGAGGAAGAATGCAAATTTTTGGTAATTTCTCCAGAAAATGTACCTCTTTTTGTGAAGATGGTGTAATTTCCTCCTTTGCCTCACTGTTTATAAACAGTTCACACAGAAAAGACAAGAGGCAACAGGCACAAATTGAAATACAGGAAATTCCATTTGAACAGGAGAAGAAACCCTCTTTTACTGTGAGGGTGGTCAAACACCGGCACAGGTTGCCCTGAGAACTTACGGAGTCTCCATCCATGGAGATACCCAAATCCCGACAGTAGGTGGCCCTGAGCAGCCTGCTGGAGCTGACCCTGCTTGGAGTGCTGGGGTTGGGCTAGACGGTCCCCAGAGATCCCCTGCAACCTCCACCAGCCTGTGAAAAGGGCAGCGATATCATACGTCAGTTTGAGGAGTTGCTTCAGCTTATGCCTTTATGACAAGAAACATTTTATTCCACTTAGAGTTAAAATAAACAGCTTTTAATCAAGATTACAATACGAGCTGGGGTGAGTTTTTTCAAAAAAGAAAAAGGAAACAAAGTCCTTTCGATTTTCTTAAGTTATTCAAAGAAAAACAGCTCTACAAGAGATAAGGGTGTCTTGATGCACTGATAAATTCTTCATTTGATGCAACTGAAGTCAATAACATTTTTTTCCAATGGTTTCAAAGAGCAGAGGAGGCTCTAGATGCTGCAAATATCCCAGTAATGCTAACCCTCTGTATTGTTCAAGGGTAGCAGCATCCACCTATTTCCAGTGGAATTGAGGGTGCCCAGGTGTCTGTCACAAAAGATAAGAAGTGATCCAATGCATAAATCTTCAAACACCTGGGCAGCAGCTCCCTACCTCTTGGAGGCACTACTGTCTGTACCACAGAGGTCCTTAGAGTGCCTGCTGATGATTGCGACCTTACAGTCTAACGCTGCTGAACACCCAGAGCCTACCAAATGCTGTACCCACCAACCCCCAAACCACATAAACATTCACTGAAGTGCAAACTGGGACTTAGATCTTGTTTTACTTTCTGGTCTGCAGAATATTTTATTAGTCTATGCAAAGTGGAAGAGTTTCAACAGAAAACACAGAGCCCCAGCTTAAGATTATTCCCCAGACCAGTGGTCAGGGCGCTGAGACAGGGGGATGTTGCTTCAAGTCCTTGCTGAGAAAGAAGTTGCTTTGACCTCTCACACCCTGAGGCAGTACTACTACCACCCAATTTCTAGGCAAAAGGGACACTACGTTATGTGACAAAGGGCTGACTGGAAACCAAAGCGGGCTTATGGAGGAGCCCACTACACATGTGTTGGCTCCTCCCTGTGGGTTAGTTAGACACCTGCCTTCATGGGATGGAGAGGCTTCGATCCCATCTTCTTCCTTGGAATCACCTCATGGCTAGTCTAGGTAGTCTCCCAGTTTGGGCAGGTATTTGTGGTCAGCTTCTTACATTTCTAATGTTTCCACTTACCGTATAGGTAACCTTAGTGCTAGATGACACTAAGCAAAAGATACATCAAAATCAGGAGTTACAGGCTGAGCACTGATAGGAATAAATCCTTTTATGGAACAAACTCTAAATTACTAAACTAAGAAAAGACAGATTATTTATTTTTTATTAGTTCAGCTCTATTTCGCTTTCTATTTTCTTGACAAATGAAAACAGGCTGGTTATATTAAGTTTTGACCTCTTCACTCGATGCACTGATATCATGCTCCGATATCTATATGACAAACATTTTATGTGAACCTTAATTAAAAAGCCAGTATTAATTGCCTTAGATACTGCAAAACTCTCTTCTTTTCTCTGAAAGCCAAAAATACATTACAGAATTTCTTTCTAGCTAACGTACAGGAAGCAGTTGATGCTACAGGTAATGTTTGAGTGATGCTTTAGCAGTATATCAAAGTCGCCTTATTTACTGCAGAAGAAATAAATTTATTTTTGCTACTCCATCATAGTAATTTACATTATGCAAAAAAGAAAAAAAAATATAAAGTTTACAAAAGAGAGAAGAGATGACTGCTTTTACAACAATTTACTTGCTAAATCAAAAGCTTGTACACACATAGTGCTGAGTGTAGAAGGTTAGCTCATATTAGGAATATGCCATAAAAACACCTATTCCTGAAAAAGCGCTTTCAACTGAAGGTACCAAATTTTATTTAGCTGTAGAAATGTATACAGCCATGAGAAGTATAGACTGAAAAACACGTGAAATAATCATTCCACTTTCCTTGGAACTAGCAAGGCTGCAGCTGGAGTAATACATTAATTTTGGGGCACCATGCTGGGGCATGAAAGAAGATGTGGACCATTTGGAAAAGGCTGAGAAGAGAGCAAAAATATTGATTTGAGATGTGTAAAACAGTATCTATTGTTAGGACCCCAATATTGTTGATAAAAATGAGTGTGTGGTTGCAGAGCCTGCAGGAGAACGCTCCTGCATGGCACAGCTGAGGGGATCTGGCCGAAGCACAGTGGTCTTGTGAACGCCTGGAGAGCCCAGCCCGCAGCACAAGCTAAGATAAAGAGCTGAAACGCACAATCAGTCTCACAAAACAGCAATGTTACTAAGAAGATTAAGAAAGAGGGATGCCATTGATATGATTGAAAGAGTGCAATGCCACTGATGGGATTAAGAAAGAATGATGCAATTGATAAAACACACTGAAAAAGTGACACCATTGATAAGACTGAGAAAGAACAACACCAGGTCAAAAGAAGGGACAGGATGTCAATCGCCAAAGTCTACAGACCGTACACAATCTGAAGGAAAAAGGGTTCTCCAGGACATTTTCTGCAGAAACATTGATGGAGCTCTAAATTGTGGGCCACAGAAATCAGCAAGCCAGCGAAATTACCAGAAAGTGTGAGTAGATATGTGGATGCTTGTGTTTGCAAGCAGCTACAGGTAATAAGACCATAGATACCCTTCTCTCCTTAACAATCACATTTATATAAGATAAACATTAATGTTAAGAACTACTGGCATCAGTTAATACATGTGAGAAGTAACTGTATCACTGCAAAGGGGAGTTACAACATTGTGGCTTTCTGAATCGAAAAAAGACAACCATCTTTGAGTACCTAAGAGGCCATTCTCTGAGTATGAAGGATGATAAGACAAAAATAATGCAAGTCACTGAACTGCAGTAAGGTAGACATCAGGAAAACCTTTTTTTCTGGTGAGGATAATAATGCACAAGGGTACATTCCTTGTGGCAGTTGTGGGATCTCCAACAGTGCAGGTTCAAAATGGCAGCTTGGACAAGAAAAAAATTCGCATACAATTGACCTCCTCTAGGAACAGAGGTGGACCAGGTGGACTTTGGAGATCTGGTCCCAGCTCTCTTTACTACGATTTTATGGCTATAGCAAAGGCTAGCATCGACACTGTATTTTGATCATACAAGAAGCACGCCTTAAGAGAGATGTTACAATGGCAAACAAACAACAGCAGTTGGCAAAAATGGGCTTAACAATGTTGTAAGTTGCTTTAAATTACCAGTTCAGCAGAACATTTAAGCATAGTTCTTGAGTCTTACAGACTTAAGGTCTAAGGACACAAAACACCCAAATCTTGATGCCCTGAGGAAATACAAAACCAGCCTGATGACACATTTCACAACAAAATTAACTCCAGACCTAAGAAACTCAGTATTAGGGAAATGTTGAGCAGAGCCACTGGAAAGTGTCAGGTATTCTACAACCTGCAGGACAGTACAAACTCTCACACAAAGCAAGGCATCTCAAAACTCCTCTTCAGGGAACAAGTGTTAATGGAGATTTCCTGAAGAATTGCTGTTGGTAATTAAATGATCATTCCTCAGTGTGCACTTCACACGTGGAGGAAGACTGATGTGAATTGGAGATACCATTACTAAGATTCAGTGACCCCATTTGTCAGAGTGGTAAATGCACACAAGATTGCCTGTCTTTAACTAAAGCAAGCTCCGTTTTT
>VZTQ01001535.1:61876-118333 GCA_013400755.1 Pelecanoides urinatrix | reverse complement strand
CAGGCGACCCGCGCTGGAGCAGCAGCCGCCGCGACACGCCATCCTCCGCCCCGCGGGACCGGGCTGCCTCGCCGCCACGCTACGTCGGGGCCCTCCCGCCACCGCCGCCGCCGCCGGGCATCACGGCGCCGCCCGCCAGGCGTGCGCCGGGCCGCGGCCGCAGAGCTCAGGGTGCCGCGGACCCCGGCGGCAGCGAGCAGCGCTCCCGGGAGCCGGTCGGCACCTCCGTCCCGGGGGCAGGGCGCTGCCCCGCCGCGCCCCGCACGGCCCCGCGGCGGACGGGCTTCGGGCTGCGCCGCATCCTGCGGGCGAGGGAACCGCGCGTCCCGTCCCGCAGAGCCCCTCAGCCTCGCCGCGCCGGGCTCCCGACTCCGCCGGTTTCATATCCCCTTCGTTCCCCCGCCCCGAGCACGTCGGAGCGGGGCGCAGGCACAGGCACCGCCAGGCGCCTCCTGCCTGCCGGGGGGGTGAGGCGGGACCGGGGCAGCTCGCCCCGCCGCCCTCCCCCACCGGCGCCGTGGGGCACCTCCGCCCCGGTCCGCGGGGGGCGGCTGCCCCCGACCNGTTTTTCCGGGGCTTTTAGCTGTCCGCAGCCGCCTGAGCGAAGCCTGTCTGTTGACACCCGTGGTCTCCCTGGGGTGCTTATACCGGTTCCTGGTGCGCCCCTTTTCATCTTAATGTACTCTCGTCAGCCCCCTCGGAATTTCTATTCAATATCACCTTCCCCCGAAGGCTCCTTCAACCCGAATAAACTTGGGTTTATTCACAAACCCAAGCAGTGCCCACCGACTTGTTGATTTTGCCTCAGAAAGCCAGAAGCGCAAAAAGCCGAGTGGTTTGAAACCCAACCTTTCCAAGTTGCACACTTTGCAGCATAAAATAAAATCTATTTTATGGTTCTTGTTAAGACCAGACTAGATCCTCAGAAAGGTCTCTTCTGAGCTTACAGCCTATGAAGCCACCTACCTCCAAATCTAAGACTTGCTATAATACGATTTCCCAGAATTTAAAGACATACAGCGTTTGTTTAAAGCTTTCGGCTTCGGGTGCGACTGTTCTCTCAGAGTCTGCCACCGCATGCCGAGGCCAGGTTCCCCCGCGCAGGCAAGCCAAACTCCCGGGGAGAAGTCCGGCAGCCGCTGCCCTGCCCGCCCGCCGCACAGCGCCCGCAGGGCGAGCAGCCCGCCGGGCTGCCGGCGCCCGGCTTCCCAGCGCTGCTGGGGCGCATAGCAGGAGCGCGCTTTCCGCAAGTGTGGTGCTTCCCGCACCTGCTTTGTCGGGAGGACGGGAAAGAAGGAGTAACGAGGAGACAGGCCCATGCCCGGCACCGGCGCGAAGCCCGCTGTAAGCCCGGGGAGCTGGGGAAGAGAGAGGGGGCTGCGCATCCCCGGCCGCCCTCGCCCTCGTCCCGCCGCCGCCCCGGCCCCCGCCCGTCCCTCCGCGGCCGCCGGCGGGTCCCGCCGCTCACCGATAGTGGAAACGACGGTGCCCACGAAGTAGAAAGCGCCGGTGAAATCCCATCGGGGCCGGATGTCATCGACGCGGATGCCGGCTACGCTGGCCTCCTCGTACTCCCGGAGGAAATGCCGGAGCTCGGCGCGGCTCAGGTTGTGGCGCCGGGTGAAGTTCTCCAGCCGCTCCTCCCAGCGCTCCTTGGCCTCCCGCTCCGTGGGCAGCTCGATGGCCGAGAAGACGGCGGCGCCGCACAGCATGTACAGCACGATCAGCACCGCCAGCAGGAGGAACCGCGCGTTGTCCGCGTTCAGGCGACCCGCGCTGGAGCAGCAGCCGCCGCGACACGCCATCCTCCGCCCCGCGGGACCGGGCTGCCTCGCCGCCACGCTACGTCGGGGCCCTCCCGCCACCGCCGCCGCCGCCGGGCATCACGGCGCCGCCCGCCAGGCGTGCGCCGGGCCGCGGCCGCAGAGCTCAGGGTGCCGCGGACCCCGGCGGCAGCGAGCAGCGCTCCCGGGAGCCGGTCGGCACCTCCGTCCCGGGGGCAGGGCGCTGCCCCGCCGCGCCCCGCACGGCCCCGCGGCGNGCTGCGCCCCTGAGGGAAGCTCCCCTCGGCCGAGGCGCGGCCGCCGCTCGGAGCGAAGCCGCGGCCCCCGAGGGTCTCCCCGGTGCTCCCGGCAGGGCAGGGCGGGCCGCCGGAGGGCGGCTGCCCCGCGGCCTCCACCCCTCAGAGGGCGGGGGGGGCTGCCGCCCCTAGCGCGCGCGGCCTTCCCGCCCGCCGAGGGCTGCCGTCCGCCCGCTCCTCGGCCCAGGCCCCGGCCGTGGGGCGGGGGAGCGCTGTGCCGCCCAGGGCAACGGGGCCTCTTACAGAGACCAGGAGTAAAAATCTGCAGCTGATGACATGCCCCTACCATCAAAGCAAGAAAAATTACTCCCTTTTGCCAAAAGAGGGCACCTCTTTCTCTGCAGGTCTGGTTATCGATTGCCTTCTAGACAAGTTACTACATGTCCATCCTCGACACTGGGCCGTCGAAGGAAATTGTGTGTGGAAGACAGAGGCAGTTCTCCAACTGCATCGTGGTTTAAAAATGCTTTATGTTCAGGGTCAAAGAGCTCTCGATCCAAACGTTCTGGAAAAATCATTGTTACTATAAAAAGAAAAAGCTAAACTCAGCAATATCTGGCAATTGCTACAGTGCTGAATCCTACTTTAAAATGGTTGGGGGCTAGAATTCAGCTCTATAAAACATAGTCATATATAAACACTTTCTTTCCAGTGAAAGACAACCTACATACATTTTGTTTTAGAAAGCAGGTTATTGAGGTATTACTACATTTACTTCCCCTCCCCTCATTTTCTATTAATTATGTTGCAGTTAAAAGGCAATGGGAACTAATGGTAAGATCTTAGTAATTACAAATCTCCCTTAACGGTATATAATCGTATACTTAGTGTAAGAGCCATTGATGGTCTCACAGCCTGAGGTGTATTTGCATCTCGGGTATCAGTCTGACTCCTGGGGGTGGACTGTGGGCAGTTCTGGGCCAGTGTTCGAGAGAGGATCACCAACTGCGTGGCAACGAATCTGCTCGGCACAGAGAGAAGCCAAGTCCTTTTCCCATGTTGCACAGTACACCAACAGCCGAGGATGAATGGGACTCATGTTTCCTCTTTGTTTTCTCCTATTTGTTGTTGATACATAATGCATCATGTTGCAGGATTTTATTCCCCCTTCATTAGCCTTCAACACAGACTGACATATGGCAATTGAAATTAGCAGCAATGCTGGAAGACATTAAACAGCCAAAAAAAGAGGAAGACAAGATGCTGTCATGAATGGGTGGTTTTAAGGCCGCGTAAAGAATCACTGGCAAGGTATTGGCAAAGGGTAATTTTAATAGAAATTTATAGAAACGTGACTTAACAGAATTTGACGGCAAGGTTCACTCTATTACTTATTACACGGATTAAGTTACACAAGGGAAAATCGTATTAGAATTGTGCTGGAATGATTTGTACAAAGATTAAGAGTAAAAGGGTTAAAAGATAAAGAATAAAAGGATAAAAGGTAAAAGGGGGACCCTCCCGTTGAGTCACGAGGTTCAGAAGAGATCTGACTGGACCCAATCTTAGTCTCAGACTTGGACAACTGTTTATGACTAATACAGAAAGGGATAGGAAGAACCTCCTGTTGGGTCACAAGGTTCAGAGTAGACCCGTCTCAGAGAGGAGCCTAGGTGTGGCTGGGTCTACCCTTAGTCTCAGACCTGGGCAACAGTTTATGACTAAAGGGTTAAGGGATTTAACAGCCTACAATGCTTAAACATTAATCAATCTGACAGCTACACAAAGAATCAGTCAAGTTACTACAAATACTACAAAGATTAAAATAACTTAACTACAGGTTATTTTTGTTAGTAACTATATAGATAAGCATGCAAAAAGATTTAGACTGGTTCATACATATATAGAACTACAGATAACTGTAAGCGCGTGAAAGAAGATTTAGTACAGATAACTGTAAGCGCGCAAAAGATCTAGATCAATCAATACATATAAATGTAACTACAGATTATAACTGTAAGCACGCAAAGGATCTAGATCAATACATACATATGAATTTGGTACCAAAGCTAAATAAAAGGCTTAAAGTTAAAGGTATACCTGTTAAAAATTCCCCTTGAGTCCCGTGAAATACTCACATCAAATGCTTTGGCATTTCTCAACGGGCAAAGAGTTGAGCCCTGAGGAGTGTCGCAAATTCGAGTTTGCGGACTCTGAGAGGCGTCCCATTCAGAGGGAGGTTCTGGATGCAGCCTGCTGCAGTCCAGGAGAGCTCAAAGGGTCTCACTTGGTACCACTGTTCATAGGTTTGCAAGATAATTGGCTTTAGTCATCAGTAACTTTCCATTTTGGCTACTATCCGAGGTGGTCCAGGGTAGTAATTATGGTATTGTTTCATGGTAACAATGATATTGTTCCACTTGAGCTACGATCCAGGTAGGGAAAGCTTCAGAGCTGTCAGAGATGACAAATTATCTCTTGTTTCTGCTCCCTACCTTGATCGTGTAGCTAGTGTCCCTGGTATGATCAGTGTTGTTCCCCACCTTAGCCATGCAAGAGCACTTGGTATGGCCAAGGGACGCTTAACCGCCCAACTCATACACAATGGCTAAAGCTTAACAGAAGGTTCTGAGATTGTATCGTAGCCCAGAGGAAAAGGGGGCGGGGGGATGCACCACCACAGATGCCAGTCAAACTAACTAGACTCTGTGCCAAGTGCTAAAGGTAACCCCATGCTTCCATAATAAATGCTGGTGTATCTTCAAAATTATTGATAGTTCCTATTAGAGGAAAAAAACCAACCTGAATTTTCCTGCTTTGCCAGCCAGAAGGAAGATGGATCTAAATCAGTGCTCTCCCAGCCATCAGAGGCAGCAGAACTGACTGAGCACCCTCAGTCCACACTGAAGTCTCTATCCATCAAAGTTGTTCTTGGGTGGCTTGGATGAGCACAGGGGAACAGGAGCCTTTAACTGCTTGCAACCATGACATCAATGTGATTGCCCAGAGGAATGTGAAGAACAATCACATTATCCAAAGTATTATCCAAGGAAAATTATTCAAGGATATTGAGTTCTTCCTATTATTTACATATTATTTTGTTAGTGAGGAATAGTTATTTTTGTGTTGGTCTTGGGCATAGAAGGAGCAGAGCATTACATTAATGCAGGTAAGCACACCTGGCATGGTTTTGAAAGACAATGAAGTATACTACTGTCACTGGGTATCAAAAATTGCAAGTTCCCTTAATTTGTCAAATCTGATCTTCACCAAACTAAAACACTATAAAGGACGTGCAGTGATTTGATCTCTTAGAAAGCTGCTTTTTAAGGACATGCTCCCTATTAAAGGATAGAGCAAGAGTGAGCTGATACTGACTGGAATCCTGAAGTAGAAAATGAGAAGATGGCTGACAAATATCGCAGGTGTGGCACCTTTTCTTGTTTTAAGCTCCTTTTCTTCCTTTACTTCCCCTGTTTTAATTAAGGTATTTTCTTGTAAAAAAGGTCACTATTCCCTTTGCTCTTTGGTAGATAGCTGGAAAAACTTGAGTGTGTGGAGAGCACCAACAGTGTAATGACGCAGTCACCCTTCAGAGCTTTTAAGCAAGGTTGAATAAAGAAATGCAATGTGTTTGCTGACAGAAGGAGAAAAAAGTTATCTTTTAGTTTCAGGTGAAAAAAATGGTTAAACATACTGCTCACATTTAAATTAACCCCAAATCTGAGTTAACATCTTGTGAGCCCGAGCACTGAATGCATTGCCATTAACCTCAGTACAGCCACTTGTGGCATCATTATCAGGAAACCTGCTACATTTGCCCTACCCCTCAGCACCACAAGCACACAGCTCCCTAGTGTCTATATGTGCAGGCACTTAGTGACAAAAAGATTGGTGGTGGTGAGACCTAGCATGATTGTAAATAATAGAAAAAAATCAATGTATTTACTAGTTCTGTTGATATTGGTAAATGATAACCCTGCAATTAAGAAAGCTACAGTCACTAAGTACCCTAGTAATGTTTACCAACAAATGTCCAGTCAGAACAGAGCTATTATTAATGCATTAGCAAATTACTTGGAAGATTCACGCAGAGATTTAGTTACTCTCTCTCTCATTGACAGTGTCGGTACTTTTTAAGTAAACATCTCCTTTGGAAGTGATAGCTGGTACACTTAACTAAAATGCACTGCTTATCTTTGGAGAAGCTATGGGAGAGCTGCCATTTACTCCTGAGTAAATTTTATACATAATGAAATATCTTGCTAGAGGAGCAAAGAAACCAGCCTTCTATTACCTTTGATGCTGAACAAAATTTCTTCTGGAATGTAATAACCTTGATGTTAACAAACTAATTTGAAAAAAATTCCCAAAACTTCATGAACCTGTGACACTTGGGGCATCTAGAGCAGGCTAAACTTTTCAACATCCCTGTTGGTTTGCTAAAAGTTTGAAAAAGGTTGCACCTCTGGGGGAGTCCTACTGAATATGAAGTAATCATAGAATCATTTAGGTTGAAAAAGACCCTTAAGATCATCGAGTCCAACCGTTAACCTAGCACTGCCAAGTCCACCACTAAACCATGTCCCTAAGTGCCACATCCACACGTCTTTTAAATACCTCCAGGGATGGTGACTCCACCACTTCCCTGGGCAGCCTGTTCCAAGGCTTGACAACCCTTTCGGTGGAGATATTTTTCCTAATATCCAATCTAAACCTCCCCTGGTGCAACTTGGGGACATTTCCTCTCGTCCTGTTGCTTGCTACTTGAGAAAATAGACCGACACCCACCTCGCTACAACCTCCCTTCAGGTAGTTGTAGAGCACGATGAGGTCTCCCCTCAGCCTCCTCTTCTCCAGGCTAAACAGTCCCAGTTCCCTCAGCCGCTCCTCATAAGACTTGTGCTCCAGGCCCTTCACCAGCTTCGTTGCCCTTCTCTGGACACGCTCCAGCACCTCAATGTCCTTCTTGTAGCGAGGGGCCCAAAACTGAACACAGTGTTCGAGGTGCGGCCTCACCAGTGCCGAGTACAGGGGCACGATCACCTCCCTGCTCCTGCTGGCCACACTATTTCTGATACAGGCCAGGATGCTGTTGGCCTTCTTGGCCACCTGGGCACACTGCCGGCTCATGTTCAGCCAGAATGTTGCTTCTTTCCTTTATCTAGTGTACTCATCCCTCACAAAGCAGAAGATGCTTAACAGTAAAGACAACTGAACCTGGCTGCATAAAAGAGATTTGCAGGAATAAAAATGTGAAAACTTTTTCTCTCTTTCACATCAGTGACTAAAGTGTGGCTGATAATCGTATTCCAGTCTTCTTGGGGAAGACTATTTCATTTATACTCTGAGAATACTCTATAGGGGTATTTTTATTTGAAGATATTTGCAAATTAAATTGTACAATTGGGAAAGTGAGGCAGAGACAGACAGAGCTTAAAAGTCCCTATAAGGGACTCCTCAAGAGCTGTCCTCAGGAACAACTTCCACTTTTGGAAACCAGTTTGTATTTGTGTGCTGTTTATCTTCCAGCAATTCAACAGGTAAGAAAAACACAGTCAGGTTGATAGCTTATTTTTCCAAACTGCATAACAGACAACCACAATTCAGAGCAAAGTTTTTTGCTTGTTCATGCTTATTGGTACTAGAACTACGTACGGTAGGGATTTGCACGTTAAGGGAGAAACAGAGACACACAAATCAACTTGTGTAAAGCCAGAACAGAGTCAGAAAAAGAGTAAAAGAATCCAGGAGCCCCCCCGCATTCCTCCATTCTAAGCAATGGAAAATAGTTTCAACTAAAGGATGAACTTTTTACTCTGGTTAATACTATGGGGTCACATTGAAAGCACTGCAGCAACATTTAGAAAGCAGTAACTGGGAATTAGTTTGAGTAGAGATAAAATTCGATAAACAGAGAAGCAGAAAAGCTAGTATATTACAAAAAGAAAAAAAACCCCAAGGATATAAAGACTGTAGTTTAACATAGAAACTTACTTCTCTGATCTTACACAGCTCCTTTCAGCCTCCAGTACTTTTTGCTATGTTTCTTTCTTTTGCCCTTCAGGATGCCAGTTACAGTTGTTCAGATTAAAAGAAACTCAGAGGTAAGAGAGAGGGAATGGTGTGACTACCATCAGTGTTCAGCTAAAATTCTGACATCCCGGGTCACAGTGATTAATTCCACAGCTGTAAAATGTCAGCAACTTTATTGATGTCAGTAGAAACATCTGTGGCATTAGGTAGCATCTAGCATTATAAAGAACATAACATCTCCATTCTAGCTTTTTCAAATACACACACTGGGTAGCCAGGGTATGTCATAGTGAATATGTATATATTATATTAATTTACTGATTTTAATATTTAGTTCTTGGTATCACATCTCTCTTTATTAAATTTCATTTACCTGAATTTTTTTGTGCAGTTATTTCTGTTACTGTGTTCATATTTGTTTACTGGAAGACAGGCTGGACTATCAAAACCATAGAAAGCCTTAGCAGAAGAAAGTACACGGAATTAATGTATCACTAATTGCTGAAAAAAAAGCACATTGGCATTTAGGAAAGCCATCACATGAGACAGCTATAATATTGTTGCATGTTTGCACACCTGGCATGGAACAAAACGCATGTTACCTTTTATGCCTTTTTTACCTCCTGTGATGCTGGATTTAACCTCAAGTGCGGTGAAAAGACTCTAGATAGATCACTGTATCACTGTCTTGAGCAAACCAAAATTAGATCATTGCTTTAGTATGCGACTTCAATAAGAAACTGCACAATGTTATGCTGCCCTTAACACAAGATTTAACCTTTTCAGAATCACAAGCAACCCCTAAGTTTCCTTCCTTGTTCCAGGAGGGAGTAAGCTGCTATTATCCCATTATGTTAATGGCCACAGCAATGCAGTCCAATACTGAAGTGCCATTGTGAAACCAAATTTCCAGTTGTCCACCTCGGTCTCTCCTTCTGCAGGGCATGTGGCAGCTCTGCAGAGTTTGCTTCCCTTCCATGCTGTGACCAATCTGATGGATGCTTTGTAACACCAGCATGGGACCTTGTACAGCTGAGGTTTAAGAGTCAGTTGAGCTTTTACAAAACATAACCAATTGCATTAGCCATTAAAATTAGCTAGGGCTTCAACAAATTGTTTTAGCCATTTAAGGCACAGAAAAGTGCACTAGTTCCTTCTTTACAACCTAATTAGCAGCACTGCAGAAATGTATGCACATTGTTTGCACCAGCTTGTATTGATATGCATTAACAATAAATTCTTACACTGTTGTTGTAATGGAAAGCACTTAATTTTGAAGGGGCACCAGAACACATTCATTCTCAGCAGTAGCAAGAGAAATTAATCAGCAATTTATTGAGTAAAAAAGATGTTGTGCTGAATAACAATTACTTCTACAGACAATGCTATTGCCTTTCTTTGTTTTTTTTTTTTTTAATTTGAACTACCTTTTAAAAATAAAGGAGAAGCGCACTGGTCTCAGACCTAAGTATCACTTTAACCAACGATCCCAGAGTCAAATCCAGTTACATATGTCAGACATTCTGCTGTGGGTTGGACTGATTTGTCTGTTTTCTCCTTCTCTTTATTCATAGTTCCACTTTCCAAATGTTAGGGCTCTGACATGAAACAAAAAAATATTAGGGTGCTATGAAAAATGGAATTTCAAAATATTCTGCACAAGAAAAATTCTAAAATTTTATTCAGATAGTTAAGAAGTGTTCTTAAGTCTGTCCTGGCACCTGAGAGGCTGCACATCTAGAAAATTGTTATTGGACAGCATTTTCTGGCCAAAGGTTTTGTTAAGAGCCTTCCATCCAGCTCCAGTATGTCATGAAGCCCAACTGTGTTTGGGTTGCATAGCACTGACTGCAAAAGACTGTTGCCACCCTGGAGTTTTACTTATCTCCGGACAGTTTCTTCAAAACTTTTCCTTGCCATTCTGGAAAAGCATTGTTTAAACAGTTAAAACAGAACTACATGCATATCTGTTTCAACCAAGCTCAACCAGCCTCACACCACATACTGTCCAGCAAACCAAACCCCTAGCCTTCACTCTTTCCTCCACCTCTGCCATCCAGCACTGCCTCACTTCCATGCTTATACCACAGTCCAAGTTGCTTTGGGTCACAGCTCTGTGTTGGAAAAGATTTCCTGAGTTTTCCTAGCAGAACTGATCACTTGGTTTATTTGTTTCCACCGATGGACTTTGGAATGATCTTCTGACACTGCATTAATCTGAGCCCTGGAGAGCTTAAGTTAAATCACGCCAAGTTCCTGGAAACCAAAAAATTCCAGCTGGAGTTTAACCAGGAATGCCTCAGAGCTGGTCAAACCACTCTATGACAAAAATAGAAATACTCATATATGTAACATTAATAAATCACATTCTTCACAAATTAAGCATAAATGTCCATTAATTGTTAGCCGACCTCATAGAACTCTTAAAGCTTTCCTCACATGAAGACATCTTCATACTTAGAACTTCTCCAATTCTCACAGAATGAAAATAATAGAATATGATAATAAATACATAATAATAATAAATAAATCAATAAAAAATAAAATAATAATAAAATAAAAAGATAATACTCTGTTAAAAAGAAAGTATAACAATGGATATGAAGTTGTTACCTCAGTTTTTAGAACACACTGCTCCATTTTCATGTTACCTTCCCCAATCCCTGTCTTTTCAGGCTCATCAGGGACAGAATCAAAGAGTTTCTGCATGTAGCATAAACAGTAAAGATTCTGCATACAGAATCGAGGGAAGGTGAAAGCAGGAAGCAATATTTCTATCTGTTCCACGGACATCCCAGCAGCACTCTGACCCATACTCGGCTCACATTATTTGCAAAGTTCTCAAAACCAGATAAAGCAATAATAATGATACTGGGCCTCTAAATTGCCAACATGAGCTAAGAAATGAGCAACCTAAACACCTAAGTTCCTGGTATTTGCTGTGAAGAGTGCATGTAAAATTTCTCTGTGTTATAGGCAAGGCTATTCCACTCTCTAGCTCTGTTTACCCTTTGGATAAGAGACTGTGCAATGATTTTCCCACAATAACTGAAAGCCATAACCTTTTTGATTTGAAAGACCATCTGATAACTGCACCAGAGAACCTGAATGTAACTAGAGAGGGTAGAACAGGGAAAGGATATGAAAGATGGACAAGAAGCAGTAAGTATTTCATAGAGTTTTTCTATGGATTGGTCTGTGACTGTGTAAGAAAACGAAAGGAAACTTCCCCTTGCTAGCCAGATGCCATGACAATTTCCTAAACACACACCTTTTCTATGGTTATTTTTGAACGAAACAGGGATAGTCATTAGATAAACATTAGGAAGTAGTGCACTCCCAGTGTACTCCAAACCATCCTAGGGAATGACACTGTAAAATGAATGAGGTAGCACTGGAACAACTATGCAGTCAGATTATTTGGGATCCAGAGGGAATTCTGAATGAAGTACCACACTATACTACAAGATCACCAGGCTGCAGACCCAGTTGTTCGTACATCCCACAGCGCTATTTAAGACTACTCTTCAGCACCCAAGCCCATCCACTTCAATTTAGTGTTTTGGACAGTACTTGGGTGTCTGCAAAGGGAAAAAAAACCCCAGAGGATTAGGAAATAACTGACAAGAAGCCAAATACTGCAAGAAGCCAAAACAGCAAATATTAGAGCTTGCGTTAGAAGTGATAATTGCAAAGCAAAGTTTCAATCCAATCTGAAATGTACCCACGTAGAAGAAGATGGAACAAAGGATATATAAACAAGATTGACTTTATTTTTGTTTAAATTTTACATACAATAACTTTTATTCCAGCTACTGGGGCCAACTGACAGTCTCAAAGAACAGTAAATTTTAAATTCATTACAGCTAAAAATGCAGAAAGAATCTCTGAGAACAGTCTACGTTTGTTTTAATCTTGAAAAGCATATTAGGAACCACAGTAAGGAAAAAGCATATAAAAAGGTATTTAAAAATGCAGGTTCACTTATAATAACATGGTTATAGATTCTCCAAGAACCTTCCCATTATCAACATTTAATGGTTCTTTCAACTACAAATTAGCCATTATAGCAGATATTATAGCTTAAAAACCAGAAATAAACAGTCTTGCAAGTAGCGTGGCAGGCTCAGTGTCAGTAAGTGAAATGTCACAGAATACTGGAAACATTCATGATGGAACCCACATATTTCCATGTGTATCAGGGGCGTTAGTGTAAGGAATATTCCAAATCCATGGTTGATCTGTAAACCAAAACAAAAACAAGCTCATGACAAATTCAGTTATTAAATGTAAAGTTTTGATTCTCTTCCACCCCTCCCTTTGGAGGAAGAGGAAGGTCAAAATTCCCACTGATTTTCACATAACCCCATGTGCAATTTCAGTTTACTGGAAATTTTTATTCAGCTTTTTTTTAAAACAGTAAGATTTAGAGTTTTCAAAAGGCTTTTCTTTCCCCTCAAATATTATTTTAAATATAATTATCATAACCCAACATACTCCCCACCAGCTGTAAAAGAATTGTATTTCAGACAGTATACAAGAACAGTAATGCAGCCAAATACGATCTGGCCCATAGGCAGCAAGTTTTGTGCTGCGTATCTCTTAACCCAATGGAATTATAAATAAGTGCTGTAACGTATTAGTATTTTTCACAGGGACAGTAAGAATTCAGTATCTAAGAATGACGCTGCCTGAACTCTGAAACGTTCAAGTTCACACCTCACTTCTTCAAACATTACATCTTTAGATGAGCAACAGGTTTGCAGCAGACAGTTCCCTCCCTCCACTTCTCAGAATACAGAAGCCATTCTCACTCTTGGGAACGAGCAAAGGCAATGCAGCAGGAGTCAACTGCTAGTTCTGCAACCTGCTCTAGGCTCTTTCTCCTACCACATATATGTTGCAGAAAAGCAGCTGGTCTACGAAGTCAAGCTATTATTCTACTTCTCTGTCCTGGTTTTGGCTGGGATATAGTTTAATTTCTTCCTAGTGCTGCGTTTTGGATTTAGTATGAGAAGAATGTTGATAGTAACAACTGAAAACATCAGTGTGTTAAGTGCCCTGCTAGTCAAGAACAGCTCCCACGCCCTAGCAAGTGCAGGCAGGAGGGAGCACAGCCGGGACAGCTGGCCCAGCTGGCCAACGGGGTATTCCATACCATGTGACGTCATGCTCAGTATATGAACGGTGTTCCAGGAAGTAGCAATTGCTACTTGGTTATCGGTCAGCGCAGGTGGTGAGCAATTGCATTGTGCATCACTCATTTTGTATATTCTATCATCATCATCATTATGATTATTTTCCCTTTTCTGTTCTATTAAACTCTCTTTATCTCAACCCATGAGTTTTTCTCACTCTTCCGATTCTCTC
This sequence comes from Pelecanoides urinatrix, assembly GCA_013400755.1. Lineage (NCBI taxonomy): Eukaryota > Metazoa > Chordata > Aves > Procellariiformes > Procellariidae > Pelecanoides > Pelecanoides urinatrix. Next base: position 104,907 of record VZTQ01001535.1, on the reverse strand, counting down.
CCCGTCCCACTGCGGGGGGTGGGGAGTGAGCGAGTGGCTGCGTGGGGTTGGCTGCCTGCTGGGTTAAACCATGACATTCTCTCAGGCTACTCCTACTGCAATACAGAGACAACTCCTTCAATCCTTTCAGTGATTTTTCTCAAATAAGTTTATATAAATCTAGCCTGTTTCTTTTCTCCACCTCCAAAATAAAGGAAGGAAGTGAAGGAAGACAGTGACATTAATCTGTACAATGCACAGATTAAACTGAATTGTTCCGAGGATGACAGAAGTAGTTCATTTATCAAAACCAAGCTATTCATCTACATGATATACTATGTATATTTGCTATAGAAGATTTGCTACACGCTTGTCAACTAAAATTTTAGATAAGATATTGATTATGATTACTGTTGTTCAATTTTAAGTTTACAGGATCCAATGCCAGATCTCACAATATATGAAGTGAGAATTACTGTAGCAAGAGGAGAGTAAGAAAGTGACAGAAGCAGTAATGAAGGGATGTATAGATTACACAACAGCACACTGTGACAAATACCACACCAATTAAACATGGGGCAGGGAGAGCATTCTTACCAAGTACTCATTATTGCTTGCTACAAGAGTGCGTTTAATTCTAGTACTGTAGTTCCGTATGTTGCAGTGAAACGTATCCCAGCTATGCAAATGTTTTACAAAAGTGTCTGTTTACAGTAGTAAGAGGGTAATAGGAAAATGCTTTAAATTACAACAAAGTTAATCTGCTTGATTTGAAGAAAGACTTTATGTTTAGAGTTTACGAAGACTGATAGGGATGTTACAAGTCACAGGAATATGATCATTAGAGAAAGAACAGCCTGTGCAACAAATGCCATCTTTCATATAACATTATTATAAGAAGACAATAAGAGCAAACATCCATGTCTTCCTCTGATTTAAAATCATGATATAGCTTCTAGGTGGAAGAAGTAGTTGGCTAGCTTTTGGTTACACTGCATAGGTGATTTCCAAGCACAAAAAAATAAAAGGCACCGGAAACCAGAAGAAACTATAGCACGTAACTCGCCGTGCACTGCCAAAAAGTGTCTCTAGGTTTCTGGGTTAACTGCAGGATACCAAGACTTTGAGTGATCTCTTAAAAAAAAAAAAAAAAAAAAGTAGTATCATTATTTCCCTAAGCTTCTTTTATCAGTCTCCTGCTTGAGAGCCATTTGTACCTTTTGTATTTTAGGTGAATACTATAAACATTAATAGTTATAAGAATGGGTACAGAATAAAGCAAATGTTGGAAAAAGCATTGAGGATTTCAAGCATACATTCAGATTTGATCACTGACCTCTATCTATGACATCAGAACAAATCCAGTCCCACTCAAGCACTGGAATCTGTCACTTGGAGTATATTATACAGCTTGGACCTATCCATCTTCGCTACCACCTGCAGTTACTCTGTTTAATTTGGCAAAACATACAGGCAGAAGAAGACGTAGCTGTACAGAAATAACTTCATCACCCCTTAAAGCACTCACAGACTTCAATACTTAATTAGTTCTTTTTTTTTGTGGCTATCTTAATAAAATTTTCTTAAGGTAGCTATTAATGTACTTGGAGCTTTGTTCTATTAATGGGATGCTGTTGGTTTTATAAAACACCTGATACTATTTTAATAAGCCATGTGTAAAACTATTGCTGAAAAAATTATAATTCAGTTATTTTTAAAATGTCAGATCCAATTTAAAATTATTTATCACTTTTAATAGGAGCTATAGCAGCAAGAGAAAGACAATGACTATGTACAAATACTGTATGACCGTAGCTGCTTACTGTTGCACACTAAAATGATTGCCAAACTTTTGAAAGTTAAATCCTTTGATCTTTCTGGGAAAAGAAAAACGTTAACTGTTCCCTATTTATAGCCCCACTTTATATATTTTTAAAGCGTGCTCAACATACCTACCTTCCACACCTTTCAAGTTCAGTTCTTCATTTCTGATACCCTAATTTTGTCTCAATTGTACCTTACTGGAATTAGTGTTATCTAGTGACCCAGTGCCACTGCTTCCTTCTTGCCTCACTTACAAGCAGCAGAACTCTAGCACTAGTTAGCACACAGTAAAATGAATGGGGCCATTCCTACCCCACTGCTACTTTAAGATTATCTGAAATCTCAGACAAAGCACTATTTCAGTTATACTCAGACTTTTGAGGATTCTCTCACAACTGAATAGACTATCACATTTCATTTAAAGATAGAGAGGTCCTGGAGAACAAGACAACTTTTTTCAAGTACATCTGATGAATCACTCAAAGAATCCCATTTTAGGATCCCATCAAAAAATCACATTTTGAGATCACATTACAGATTATGAAATCATGAGCTGACAATGGTACAACAAGGTGGTTTTATAAATTTTAACAATAGTATTTTACAAATGCAATATATTGTGTAGGTCAAAAATATGCCAGCAAGCCATCTCAAAACTTCATGTTCTTGAAGTATGACTGATGGTGGTATGGTATGTACAGCCAAAGCCAGAAAAGTCTGTGAATCACAGGAACATGCAATTGAACAGTAAAGTATAAAATACAGTTAAAGCACCTTTGTGATCCTCTTCCTACAGTTTAAAATACAAGCATCTTTTGCACTGTGAATGGAGATCTGGATAACAGCTATTCCTGGTTGATTTCTAAACGCAGAGACTGGATTCTTACATCACCTTTCACAATATTTCATGAGTCTTCCAACTGAAAACTGTAGCTTTGAAGTAATAAGTGTTCACATATATAGAAAGCTTACTCACAAATAACCGGAGTTCTTCAAGTCATTCTACATATACATTCTAACATTGCAAACTTACTCCCTGCTGGAGGCTGGAAAGTTCTCCCTTTCAGCATTTGCAGAAGGTGCACGCTGTAATTCAGTCTCCTTTCTCCCATCCCTTTGGATGAGCATGGCATTTAAAAAGGAACTCATCTTGTACCTCTCAATGCAAAAATCATACCTGAAAGATCTCAAGAAGGGGGAAAGGCAGACGGGGTATAGATGTGGGATCTATAATAATATTCACAAACAAGGTAATAATTCCTGAGGCCAGGAGAATGACCACTCATTGGGGAAAAAACAGAAAAAGAAAACAGTACTGCAGTTTAAAAGCAGGATTTGTTTTGTTTCTCAAAGTATTGATGTGATGAGGAAAAAAAAAAGTCCTTTGCACTTTTCTGAGGCCTTTCCCAAGTTGTTCTAAAAAACACCTTGATGTACTTATGTATTAAAGTTTCAAGTTCCTCCCATACAGCAGAGGATTTCCCCAGTCAGTAAACTGTGTAATATCTAAATCACAAATTAAGTGATATTCCTCAACTACAGCAAGCAGCTTGTACCTCTTCCCATGCAAAGGTACAAAAAAACCCTGGGGCTGTATCCCTTTGTGTAGTCTAAATGTGTTATAAGAAACTTCTCAATAGGGTGAAACAAAAGTGATAGGGGAATCAGTCCTCAAACAGCCTGAATGAAATGCTGTGCTTTCATTAGAGGATCAGTCAACTTGTATTGGTAAGAGACATAATAGCCATATTGCAACTGAGATGCGACAACGGAGCTCAATGGGAAGATAATTTTATACAACAAAATAGCAGTACTCATCTGAAAGATTCTAGAGGGAAATAAAAATCTGAATATTATCGAAGGCACAAAGAAATTTTATTTATAAAGATATCTTGCTAGGTAAGACTGGCTGTTGTGTGCATGTTTCCCAAATACCAGACTGGATCATTTTCTGTTTTCCTTCCAAGGATCTCTCAAATTATATTGCTGGTCTATAAGTTTCTTTTATCTTAGTGTCATCAATACATTCAGCTTTGTCATAGTCTTTTTTGTTATGACAGCCTGAATCTGTTGGTTAACAACAGAAGAGTTCAGGAGATTGTTGTATCTATATAGTTTATCTATCAAGATACTAAGTAGTACTATCAGTTACCATATAATTTTATTTTTTAAAATTCTTTAAATGTTTTGCCCTGAAGATGCATCTGCTGCCCACAAATAGCGTTCTGCTATTCAGCTGACTATCAGAGGTGAACAACTGCAATTGCTCAAAACAGCAATTTGCAAAGAGTTAATAATGTACATGTTGCACACAACAAATCTTATCTGCTAAAAATTCATGAGGTCCTTTGTCACTTCAGAGTAGGAATGATCTTAATCTTTATTTTAAAATTGCCAGATGTAAAATGTGCATGTTATTCCCTGCAGCAAGAGAAAGATGCAAGCTATGTATATCATGCATAATAAAACTGTTTGTGCTGGTAATTTACAGCAGCTGGAAAAAAATAGTCTGAAGGAAAAATGCCCAAGTAAAAGTTCTCTGTGCAACTTTAACTCTGATCTGTTAGGATGACATATTGTTACATTTCCTCAGACTTCAACTACAAATCTTGCACTCTGCACAAGATGGATCAAATCACATATAAGTTCAATGACTAGACTGGGCATAATACATCTATCCTGAAAAAGAACAAAATATCAAAATAAAGTGCTTTTTAAAATTCTTAGGTTGACCAACTATTGAAGCAAAATATTAACCATCTGGTGAATTTGCCATCTCATGATGATGCTCTCAAGTAAGGATCTGAAGCATATTTTGGAAGATCCCTCTTAGCCAAACACAAGCTTTGACCTCAAAGAAACTGGCTAGTAACATGGCATATCAGATCAGACAATCTAGTGTCTCCTTCTGGTCTTCAAGTCTGTAACGCTATCAAAACAATACAGAGAAGTGGTCAAACTAAATGGTGGACTCTGTAACTCAAGTTTCCTCCCATACAAAGTTAATTTCTTCACCGTCATTATAAAAAGCTTGAAGAAAAACAGGTTTTGCCGTGTACTCAAATATTACACTTGGACTCTGGGAGGCCATCTGAGGAAGCGTCTGATGTCAAGCTGTCTTGAGAGAGCTTCAATCCCAGACTGCAGGTTTACCAGTCAATAATAATGCTTTTGGTTCCACCCAGGAAGGAAATGGATGCCAGCACTGACTGAGATTGGTTCCAACCCCCGCTCCCCGCCCCAGTATATGAACTACAATGACAATGTATACTTGCTGCTTGAAAAAACTGAAAATGAAACTTCTAAACATACTCAGACTTACATTTACCATTGCTCTGAGTGTTAAATAAGTGAAATATTTTCTATTCAATGTATTAGTATCACTAGAAACAGGACTAGCTTCTAGTTGTCATCTTCTCAGAAGAAAGGGTATTCTCTTAAGAGTTTTTACCACATTAAGCATACTGAGAGGACTTGAAGTTCTCTAAAATTCATATAGGATGCTGCCATTCGAGTTCTTTCAAAGTCTAGAAAGTACACAGGCTCCATGTAGCTATGCAATATTAAATAGAAAAAAAGGAGGTTACTGAAAAACGTGAATGACTTCCCCAGAAGTCTTTCTTAATGTCTTCAAAAATATTTTAATTACTTGACAGAGAAAGTGGAGAATTCTAGAACTTTGGACAAAAAACAAAAGTGGGAGAAAGGTAGAGACCATGTACAGTGACATTTTCCCAGAATTTACCTGACCTTCTGAGGATACAGTAGGTCCCTGTAAGGGAGCTTAGAGTAATAAAGAATTCCTCTAGCTTAGCTGGACAAAACACTGATCTCTTCTTTCAGGCACTCTGTTACTAGCACAAGGCAGGATAAATGAAAATTATCCCCACTCTTTAAATAATACGATAAACACAAATATCTAAACCTACCAGAGCTGGAGGCAAATATGTCATTGTGCTTGTCTTGACTGGGGTAGAGTTAATTTTCTTCATAGTAGCTAGTTTGGGGCTATGTTTTGGATTTGTGTTGAAAACAGGGTTGATAACAGAGGGATGTTTTCGTTACTGCTGAGCAGTGCTGACACAGAGTCAAGGTCTTTTCTGCTTCTCACACCATCCCACCAGCAAGGAGGCTGGGGGTGCACAAGAAGTTGGGAGGGGACACAGCTGAGACAGCTGACCCCAACTGACCAAAGGGATATTCCATACCATATGACATCATGCTTAGCATATAAAGCTGAGAGAACAAGAGGGGAGGGGTGAACACGTTCAGAGTAATGGAGTTTGTCTCCCTAAGTAATCGTTACGTGTGATGGAGCCCTGCTTTCCTGGAGATGGCTGAACGCCTGTCTGCCAATGGGAAGTAGTGAATGAATTCCTTGGTTTGCTTTGCTTGTGTGGCTTTTCTTTGCCTATTAAACTGTTTTTATCTCAACCCACAAGTTTTTTCACTCTTACCCTTCCAATTTTCTCCCCCATCCCTCTGTGAGGAGAATGAGCAAGCAGCTTAGTGGTGCTTAGTTGCTGGGCTGGGGTTAAACCAGGACAGCCATGAAGTTTTTCTTGTTTTTATCCAACACAACAGCAGTTTATGTGTAATAAACAATGGAGTGTTACTAGTTTCCTGAAATCACTACAAATATATACCAAATGTAATTTCACCATACTCCCAATTCCCACTCATTGAAAACTAGACAAAATATCAAGCACTGAATATCTGAATTACAAGGAAAAGGTCAATTTGCTCTTCCAAGTAAGTGTGGCAATGGAACATTGAACAGTGAGCAGGGCCCTTCACAAGGGAGAGAGCTGTTCCTGTGGGACATGTTACAGATCCTTTAGAAAACAAAATCACAGCTATCAGAGGTTGAAAACTTAAGCTAGAAAACTAAAGAATTAAGTGGACTGTTCATTTCTCCACAATGCTTCAACTTGCATTAAAGCAAACTGCCATCTCATTTGCCCACCATTCTTTCAGCCTCTCATAGCATGAGATTTGACAGCTTTAGCCCCCAGTTATCATAAGTAAAATAGATTTTCCTGATGGAAAATAATGAAATACATTTTAGTACATTTTTACAAATTGTTAGAATGGCCCAGGAAAGAAATCTTCAACAAAGAGCAAAATAACCAAAGACTAATGTAATTCATATAGAGAGAGTAATATGTAGTTTCACTCTAACTTTAGGTTAATCTCAACTGAGCTGGAATCTGTCTTATTTTCTTGTATATACATCTATTTTCTATATACTATTAGTCAACTGAATAGTCAGTTTCTTTCCTTGATTTAAATACATACATTGAAGAGAAAACTGAATGAGTGTCGTGGTTTAACCCCAGTCAGCAAATAAACCCCACACAGCCACTTACTCACCCCGCCCTCCGGTGGGATGGGGGAGAGAATCGGGAGGGCACAAGCAGGAAAGCTCCCTGGTTCAGATAAAAACGGTTTAATAATTGAAATAAAACAAAGTAGAACAGTAATAATAACAATGAGAACAACAACAATAACAGAATATACAAAGCAGGCAATGCACAATACAACTGCTCATGAACAGGGGGCGAGGCCCCCCCCGCCCCAGTTTTTATACTGAGCATGATGTCACATGGTATAGAATACCCCATTGGCCAGCTGGTGGGCACAACCTCCAAGCTACTGGGAAGAAAGTTAACCCTGTCCCAGCTAGAACCAGGACAATGAGAAATAACTTATCAGAAATTACTTACCCCCCTACTTTATGGGGTTCTCCTCCAGAGGGTTTAAGCAGTTCCAGACCATTTTGAACTAAGAGCTCAGAAAAAGCTTATATAAATTCCTGCCTTGTAACCCAGTCACAACTCAAAGAACTGCTGATAAATGTATTTTTAGCTCATCCCCTTTTCAGTAGTGCTGTAATAGAGTTCTGTAACAAGTGCATGAGACTAATAAATCTGAAATGTGGCAGAATAATAACGCAGCAAAATGTTTCAGAATCTTTCACCTGCTGAGGTCTCCCTAAAAAAGCAGAAAACAGAGCCAATTAAGCAGAAATGTAATCGCACTTAAATGTAACTAGAAAGTGAAGTGCAACTCACTAGGAAAAAAAGCAGATGAAGTAGCCCAAAATACTGAAGCTTACTATAATACAACAACAATCTGGTTTACAATACATATAAACCATAGATTCACTGATACATTGAGCTAATTAATCACGTAATCATTACTTTCTGACAATTTTTAGGTCCAAAAATATTTTTTTCAAGCATGATAGTGTGGTTTGTTGGTGGCTTTTTGTTGTTTGGTGGTTTCTTTTTTTGTTTTGTTTTTTTGGGTTTTTTTTTAAATCATCCTATGTAGTTAAAATGAGCTACTTGACATAGAAATATTTCTGGTATGATTTCTCTCACAGAAGAAATCTTACCAACTCCTCATCTCAACTTGAAGAGACTATGCTGCTACCAGCTATGGTTTGAGACCTACTTAAATTTTATTCTTCAGGAAGATCCAATGACTCTGGTTGGCACAAGCATGGAGTTTACCTGTCCATGTGTTGTAAAACGTGGCTCTGTGCAATTCTGAAATACAGCTGAAAATTAAATGAAAGCAACGGGAAAATTTTAAATATGTTAATGTATCACAGAGGTGATATATCATAATTACCCTACCAGTGACATCTTAAAGCAGATCAATACATCCTTCAGTGACTACAGCTTAGCCTATGATTACGTTTCAGTGAATGATAATCCATCTCTCTGGGTAAAAAAAAAACAGCGGGGAAAACAAACAAACAAACAAAAAACAAACCAGTGCAAAACCAAGAAGTTATCTGTCTCACAATGATTTCAATTTATACTCTTCAGAAATCTTTGGAAGAAGAGGAGGAAGAAAGTCTTCATGATTGTTTCTCCAAGAGATCCTATTTTTCATTTTTGCCTGAACTTGTGTTTTAGAATGAAACTCGCTGACTAATGAGGCAAACCAGGCAAAGGTGGACAAGTCTTCCATATTTTTTTTTTCCTCCCTGTTATATGGGGTGAGAGAAAATTAGGACAGGGACCAGATTATTTCATTATTATTGAACATAATGGACTTTAAAAGATAGCGGATCAACCTCATGAATTATTATAGCTGAAACCAGACATTATCATTTACTGATGAGTTTATCATTGTATGTCCTGAGATGTATTTTATTGCTTTTCACGATGCATTTACTTCACTGTAACAGTTTTCACAGCGGAAGTCCAGTCCCATCTGATAAACACCAATTCATATGACATTAAAAGAAAGCCATTGTGACAGAATAACAAAGAATCTCTGCAATTAAATTATTTCCACAAACTAAGGAACTGTTTTTCTTTCACTTTTTTATATTATATAATAATATAATTCTGTAGTATTAAGTATGTCTGAGCAGAGATTTGAATTTGCACAAGTACAGGAAAAAACAATGTATTTTGGTATACCTATCGTCTACTTAGAACTTTACATGGCAAATGTATGGCCCTGCTCCTGACCATCTGTTCACTGTTCTGCCCGCTGCTCCTCCCTCCTGCTCCTGATAGGATTTTTCTGATTATATGAAAGTGATGTGTACTTTGTTTTCCCATGGTTAGAGAATCTGAGTTCATGGAAAATACCCCAGAGCCTTTTCTCCTTCAATTATAGGGACCAGTCAATATGGTTTCTTTAGCAAAATGATATTTACTTGCATTTCTGCTTCTCAAGACTTCATTAAAATAAATCTATTTATGTCACTCTCCAGAGACTTTGGGAGTTGATAATTGTATTGTTAAGGACAGAGTATTTTATGAGTCCATCCCATAACATGGGAATTCTTTAAACCTCTTTTCCACCAGGAGGTTGAGGAACGGAAACAGAATATTCAGGAAAGAGATGTGAAAAGGCACAGGCAGCTAACTTTGCTTCCATTGCCAAAGCCTAGACAACTTGAATTCTGACATCTGTTCATATCACGGGAGAAAGCTGAGACTCAAAAGCTGAACTACAGACAAACGAGTTCTCTGCAGAAATAAGCTTTCCATGCAAAAAGTGAAAAAAGTTATTTGGAAAAAGATATTTACATTTAGTTGAAATATGCATAAAACTCACTGACACAGTAGGTTAAATGCAGGAATTAAAACAAGAACAATATTAATTATGCAACTACATTTTTGCACAAGGAAGACAGTATATGTAGCACATTTGTGGTGGTGTGTTTCCCCCCTTCCCCTGGGCCACTCTATGATCTCAGGAACTCCTATTAGGCCTTAGCTATTGTGTATGAGTTGGGCGGTTGAGCGTCCCTTGACCGTACCAGGCACTCTTGCATGGTTAAGGTGGGGAGCGACACTGATCGTACCAGGAACACCGGCTACCTGATCAAGGTAGGGCATGAAAGCAGGGGATAATTCATCATCCCTGACAGCCCTGAAGCATTCCCTACCTAGATCGTAGCTCAAGTGGAACAATACCATTGTTACTGTGGTACCATAACTATCCTGGATCACCCCAGATAGTGGCTAGGATGGAAATTTACTGATGACTAAAGCCAATCATCTTGCAAACCTCTAAACAGTGGTCCCAAACGAGACCCTTTGAGCTCTCCTGGACCGCAGTGGGCTGCGGCTAGAGTCTCCCTCTGAGTGGGACGCCTCTCAGAGTTCACAAACTCTCAAGTCTGTGATATTCGGAGGACTGTCGGGACCTCGGCCGAGACACTCCTCAGGGGGAGTGTCCCTTTGCCTGTTGAAAAATGCCAAGATGTGAGTATTTCACAAGTATTTGACGAGGGGAATTTTTAACAGGTATACCTTTATAAATTCATCTAGCTTTAGGCCTTTATAAATTTATCTAGCTTTGGGCACTTATGTGTGAATTGATCTAGATCTCGTGTGTGTGTGTGTGATTATGTGTATTGACTTAGATAATAAGCATAATCTGAAATCAAGTCACTTTAGTTATTGTAGTCAAAACCACTCATTCACGACAACATTTAAGAATATACATGGATTCTAATTTTTAATCTTTGTTTTAAAATTTCCAAAAATTTAAGTATGACGTTTTAGAAAAACCTTCAAAAAAACATCAGTTTGAGCATTAGTCAACAAGCAGACAGTGCATACGTGTCCCAAGCATAACAGTTAGTTGTAGTATATTCTTCCCCTTTAGTTAGCTAGTAACCTAGGCACAAGCCCTGCCACCAAGCCCTGGAATAACATTAACAATACTTAAACGGACAGCTTGTTTTATACTAAATAAAACAGTATAACAGATTGCATTATCATTTCTACACTAAGCCAGTATTTTTTCTCTAGGAAAACTGAAATACCATTTAAAAATTCTCTTAGGTATGTAGTAAGCTCTTAAAGCAGAAAAATCATCTTTGCAAGTTATATAAGTAACATGCATCATATTGAACAGGTGAATGCCTGGCTGTGTAGCTGGTGCCATACTCAAGGTTTTGGTTTCTGTGATCACGGATCTACTTGTCAGAAGCCAGGTTTGTTGGGAGTTGATGGGATTCACCTGACCAAGTGGGGCAAGAGCCTCTTTGCCAACAAGCTGGCCAGACTTTTAAGTAGAGCTTTAATCTAGACCCAGTGGCAGAAGGGGATGGAGTTACAAGCAACATGGAAGAGCCAGGGGCTGCTGATGCATTAGGAACCAACAGGGAAACACCTGTAAAATGCTGCAAAAGAATTAGGGCTTGTTCCTCTGAACAGGTGACACAGTCAGCAGCCTAGCTGATGTGCCTCTATATCAATGCACACAGCATGGATAACAAACAGGAGCTGGAAGCCACTACACAGCTAGAAAGCCGTGATCTAATTGATATCACTGAAATTTGGTAGGATGAATCACATGACTGGAGCACTGCAATCAATGGCTATAAACTGTTAAGAAGGGACAGGCAAAGAAGAAGGGGCAAGGGGTTTGTCCTCTATGTAAAAAAAAGTGGATTGACTGCACAGAGCTGTGTTTGAAAAACAGCGATGAACAAGTTGAGAGCTTATGGGTGAGAAATCAGAGACCAAGCCAAAGAAGGAAACCTCATGGTTGGTGTTTACTACAGGCCACCCGATCAAGAGGATGCTGCCGAAGCATTCTTACTTCAACTACAGGAAGCATCATGCTCACAGGCTCTGATCCTGCTGGGGGACTTCAGTCACCCTGAAATGTGTCTTTACTTTTATTTACGATGTAAGACTCTATAAGTCTATTTACTTCTTGGCTTTTAAACATTCTTTCTCCCCACATCATTTGTTAGTTCAAATATCTACAGAAAGATTTGAGTTGCTATAAACACTATCTTTCCTGAACACCTTGTTACTCTCTATTATTTCAAACTCTGCTGAAGATGATGTCTTTTTTAGATTACGGCTTCTCAAAAAAAGAATTTAGTTACAATCTTTTTACATTAGTGTTAAGAACAAAAATATAAAAATTTACTCTTCCCAAATATTGCAGATTGTGCATCAACATCGTTATCCTCAATGTATTTTTAGGTTTTCGAGCCATCTCATCACCCCATAGCAGCACTTACTTATCACCTTCCTGATTTGCATGTTCTAGAGATAGCCTCAGAAGCTGAGAAGGTTGAGATTTTGTAAATCTCGTCAAGCGTTATGAAATACATCCCCTCCACCCCTCCAAGGAGGATACCAACACGGATCTTCAAGAAAATGAAGTCTGAAACCATGAAATATAGAATGGACCAAAAGCAACTCTTCTTTTTTCTGATTTGCAGCAATTCTTTCACATTTGCTCTATGATATTTCTTTCACACCCCACTTCCAGAGGATTGTTTTTCCCTCACACCCGCTCTCTTCCAAACATTCCTCTTTCAACACTCCTTCCCCCATTAGTTCTGCAGAAAAACATTTTGATTCCATAAAGAATATCTATTTTCCTAATGCATACAAGAATCCCAGAAGAGAAATGAAAAAATAATATTTAGGTTGTCGATCCAAAACTTAAACAACAATAAAGAAAAAATTAGAACCAAAAGACTCTATAGTTGCTTTCTTTGAAGTCACAAGCAGAATGTGGGACTGATAGAATCTCAAATGCAGTCGTGCCACAAAAATGTTAAAATAAAGCTTTGGAACACAGCAGTGTTCAAATGACTCAGAGTTACTCAAATTATTTTGCTCCATATATAATATACCTACTTTTCTTCTGAAGTCACACCTTACCTTTGCTTCCATACTGTTCTGGTGGTAGGTCATAAGGTACAGGAAAATCTGTCGCTGAACCATTACTTTCTGAAAGCATTTTCCTTCTCACATGAAAGTAACCTTTGTCCAATCCCTATGAAGGAAGGGAGACATACAGAAGAAACACTTATTAGTTTTGGGGGAAGAAGACAAACCTAATCCACAATAAATTCTTTCTCAATAAGAGTTATTTTAATAAAAAAAAAAATGCCTCCATTACTGAGATTAGATACTTTCTAAACCACCCTCCTGTCTTAAGAACTCAGCTTCTCTTATTACTACTATTTCAGGCTCTTCTCTTTTACATTCATTGGCTTGGCCCCACAGGTGGGTCCACGTTGGATATACTCTACCTTCTCAGTCCCTTACACATATACCAATCTATTCCCATGTTCACTTGTGGCCTTGCTTGTGTGAGCCATTCTATCCAAATTGCCTGAGGTCTTTGCTAGTACCATATGGGCAGCATATCTCAATACAAGATGTTGCTTCTTTTGCATAAATGTTTATGGACATTGGAATAAAATTTTAATTATTAAACAAAATATGAACACATTTGGTGTTTAATATTTAACTAAAGGGAAAAGCTTTAAAAATTTTCTCTTTGCTGTTTAGTTTCATCTTGACCATATTAGTTAGATGTTCACTGTGTTTCATGAACTGAATTAAAATTCAACTTGTGACACAGAAGATCTTCCAACCTATGCTTTTCAGATATCTTGGGTAACACTATCTATGTACGCTAAAAAATTTTAATGAAGATTTGAAACTGCTTGCATAAAAGTTTCAAAGACTACACTCATATTAGAATGACAGTGGATTTCAAGCAAGGTTAAGAACTACAAAAAAAAAAGCTATAATAGAATGCAATACAAGGGCAGCTAGATTTAAAGCGATTCAAGTAACTTTGGCAGATGATATTGCTTAGTCACTTCTTCAGAGAAATTGGATCCCATTCATCAATTGTAATGAGTTATATAAAAGCAAATCTCTAATACTGAGATTTCCAATAGCCTATTGTCAATCAAGTACAATTTGATTAGAACAGACTAAAAGTTTAAAGGTTATCAAGCTTTTATTATTATTTTCTAAGACATTACTTGATCAACTGTATTTTTCTTTCTAAAATTATAGACTAGTTTGGGTTGGAAGGGACCTTTAAAGGTCATCTACTCCAACCCCCTTGCAGTGAGCACAGACATCTTCAACTAGATCAGGTTACTCAAAGTCCTGTCCAACCTGACCTTGAATGCTTCCAGGGATGGGGCATCTACCACCTGTCTGGGCAACCTGTGCCAGTGTTTCACCACCCTCATTGTAAAAGATTTCTTCCTTATATCTAGGCTACATCTACCCTCCTTTAGTTTAAAGCCATTCCCCCTTGTCCAATTGCTACCGGCTCTGCTGAAGTCCATCCCCATCTTTCTTATAAGCCCCCTTTAAGTACCGAAAGGCTGCAATAAGGTCTCCCCAGAGCCTTCTCTTCTCCAGGCTGAACAATCCAAACTCTCTCAGCTTCACAGGAGAGGTGTTCCATCCCTCTGATCATTTTTGTGGCCCTCCTTTGGACCTCCTCCAACAGGTCCATGTCCTTCCTGTGCTGAGGACTCCAGAGCTGGAGGCAGTGCTGCAGGTGGGGTCTCACCAGCGCAGAGCAGAGGGGCAGAATCACCTCCCTCGACCTGCTGGCCACGCTGCTTTTGATGCAGCCCAGGATACAGTGGGTTTTCTGGGCTGTGAGTGCACATTGCCAGCTCATGTCCGAATATTAACTTATACTTTATCCAAGCTGTAGGATCCATCAGTCCAAGTTTTATTGGATTACTGTTTTGTGATAGTACAAGCAAGCTTCTTAATTACCACTAAATAATCCCATTTTATTCAAAAATACATGCTGGCTCAATTGATAGTCCCATCTATATACAGTACTTCTACAATACTGTAAGTTCTTCTTTACTGAAGTCTTACTTCATCAAATGTTAGCATTGTAAGTTGGAGGAAGCAACATTAACGTGACCACACAAAGCATGGGATACAAAGCAGACTTACACCTTTTTCTTTGATATTCAAGCAGGATAGTAACAGAGAAAAGGGAGAGCTGCCAAAGAAAATGTCAAGCAGTTCTAGCAAGTCAGTTCAATAAACTCCTTTAGAATATAGATGCTTCTTTTCTCTCATAACCCAAAGTAACAGGAAACTACTAGTTATGATGCAAGAAACACTGTGTATTATTTCAAGGACTAGATAAAAGCCACTGCCTTTTAAATGAAAGAACACGGGAAACAAACAAACAAGGTCCATGCTAAAGGACTGTGTAAATGAAAATCCATTTTAAACTTCCCCTTTTATACCATTAAAATTAGTGGAATTTTGATAAAACTTCATTAAAACCAAGCTACAGCCTTTTGTAGAGCTTAGCCTTTAAGTAACAAGAAATATGTTCAAAACAAACCAATGTAAAGATACAAGATTATTTTTAAAAGCTCATAAATATCTAAGGGTTTGAAACTGACTGAATAGAAAAATTCAAAATTCAGAATTAATTAGAAAAAAAATGCAATCAAGTTGTACAGTTTTACTTCCAATGAACTTGAATCACTTGGATTGATAGAAATTTCATGTAAAAATGCAAATAACCATACTTATGTCTGTAGTGGAAAGAGCATGAAATATGCCAGGGATGCTTTAGCTCACAAAGAACAGGATCTGTGTAAGTGGTGGTAAGAGCTTTTTTCACAACTCATAGTAGTCAGGTTTCAGTCAGTGAGGGGTCTGGATGCTGTGCAGTCCTAGATACTGTCATAAGGCAATACTGAAATTGCAAACTAAAATGGCTTGTATGAGGTTTGATTGCCCCGAGCACCTGTGAGCTTTTCTCTTGTCTTCGACGCGCAGCTATGAGAGAAACGTGGAATGGCAGAGAAGGCTTCTCTGCCGTATCGTGAGTTGATTCCTATTCTACAATGAACTTCATATGCATGCCTGGTCAAAAGTACCAAAGTTACACAGCTGTTGCCTGGCACCATCCGAGTTTGAAATTTGTATAACCATTGCTATCAAAGCACATAGTGTAGAACAATACCTACTGAGGCCTCTACATACACACATAGTAATCTCAGTTTAATTTAAGTATCAAGAACTATGCCACATGTATTCCACTCTGAAGTTCATAGCAGTGGGTGCTTTTCACACAACATGAAAGAAAAATGCACCACTTGTAGGACATTTTTAATCTCATTTTCTTTCAACACAGTACTGTTTTTGTTTCTGCTTCATTTCTTCTACCCTCTGTACCCTGTTATTACTTCAGTGTGTTTCTTCTCAGGCATTTTGCTTCCATCTCTTGTTCTATAACTTTGCTTTTCTCTTCCTTGTTCTTTCTCAGTAGTCACCAGTTATACTTTCCTCTCCTCCGAGAGTCTTTTTTCTTCTCTGATGCTGTCCTCCAACCCCACTGGACTCCATCAGCTGATCCCAAAATTGTTTTATTTGTCTGTCAGAATTTAACCTGTAGAGATCTTCCATTCAGGAAATGCTAATCTAAGATAATATATTTAGTTTTCCTCAAAACATCCTGGAGTAAGAGTCTAGGTTATGGAATACATTATTTAACAAGGCCCTCTGAGGAGATTCACATGCTTTTAAAAATAACTCTCACGTGTCCATCTTCACACAGATGATCACACAGAAATTGAAATAAGTCACACATTTTGTCTGGTTTAGCTTTTCCTGGATGTTGACAGCTCTCATTGCTGTTCCAAAAAAACAAACTAGCAGGATCTTGCCTAAAAAAAATTCTGCCTGCCTTGTAGATTTTCCTCAGCCATAATCTATTCTTTTAGAATTTTTCCCTCTGCAGCTATATTTTGTTCTTTGACTGCTGCTCACAGCAATACATTTTGAAATGTTAAGAGATACATTTCTCAGTTGGGAAAGCATATTTTTATTGTACTTATGAACTTTAGATGCTGTTGTGGGTTCTGTTAGTGCCTTAACATCATACATTGTAAAAGTAGGCATTGGGAGGAAGAAAGGGAAAAGGAAGTAGAACAGTTTTAAAATTCTGCTTTCCAGCCTTTTTTGCCCCAAACACAAGGCAGATTGCAGATTATAAAAAAACATCACACAAGGTAGAGGTAAGAATTGCTATCCCTACTTGAGTGGGAAGTGACACTGATATCACTACAGTATTTTAATACTACTGAAGTAACTCCTACAGGAGACAGCTGATTTTTCCACTGGATGATTATTTCCCATGCCAGCAAACAGAAAAAAGCCCACTCTTCAGCAAAACCATTTAAAAACTCACTAGTTTCAGCAGTAAAGGATTAAGGATGCACACAAACTTTACAGTGACCATGCTCCTCTGGCCAGAACACAAAATGAAATCCTTCCTCAACATTGAGGCACATTTATTCAAAACAGAGGTTTACTCAACTATATCAAAACATTTTTTTGTAAGAAGCCCACAGTAACAAATTCAGGTATCTAAACCCAAAGTTCCTTGGCTTGGAAAACATGTCTCTGGGAGTCTTTACCACTGCAGTTTGAAAACTTTGTAGCAGTTCTGTGAACACTAAAAGCAAGGTTTAAACATCCCAAAGTCCATATATAAAGTCTTGGTTTACCTACATTGCATTTATTTTCCCACTCCCACTCTATTTCATACAGGATAGATGACTTCATCTGAAACTAGAGAAATCAAAGAAGAAAGTGGTACTACATTACTTTCGAAGTTGATGTTACAGTCAAAGAGCTTAACCGACTCTATTTTGGTTCTGGTCTAAGTTGAGCTATGACTGATGGTGCCTGATTCAGTGGTTCGAACGCAGCAAAAATTTAAGGAGTTCAGTTCTGATGATCACACACATAATGGCTGGCTGCTCTCTAATGCATATTCAGCTCATACACCCATCCCCACAGGCAACTATAAGAGTATCTTACTTGTTACCAGTGAATATTCACCATCAAATACAGCATTTCAGAATCTGAAATGTTAGTTGTCTGTGACCAATTATCTAGATATAATCGCAGCATCTGATAGCACTAGGTAGGCAATCATGGGTAAGTTCTCAATTTAATAGCAACTACTATATTTCTCTGAGTTTATATTTCCACAAGCTGACTGGCTAGTACCATATTCTTCAACACACCCTTTAGAAGATTTAAGTATTCCACAAACTTTTATAACATTTTACAGGTCAAGCTCAGTTTATCTTACAACCTTATCAGACACAGAAGCTGTGAGACAGAACTACTTATTTAGAAAGCTTTCCATTAGACACTTCCAGTATTCTTCAAACAAAATAATTACTGCAACATGCTTCCCAGAACTCCATAGGTTAGGTGATGAGGTTCTCTCAACATGTTCTAATGTTAAAGATGTAATTTATTTCAGCCTCTGGAAAGGAATCGCCAGCAACTGAAAGAGCAAGCTGAACATGAGGGAGAATGATGATGTAGGAGGCAAGATATAGAAATGGAGATAGAAAGGGAAATGCAGTTCAAACACAGGACACAATCTTTTTTATGAACATTATGTTTTAATCAAGAGAAGCTTGTGATCTAATGTTAGCATCAGCTGATTTTCCCCTAAACACTAAAATTGTAAATGGTAACAGCTGCCGCTATGTTGAGAACAACCATTCAACATATTTCTAAGAGTCTGCATTAGCACACCAGGCCAAGACCCAACCTCAAAGAATAAGTTCTGGAAGCATTTTAAAAAACAGACAAAAACTGGCAGTCAACAGATGGCAAGTGAGGAACAATCCACTTCCAAATTTGTATTCAGCAGAAAATAGAAGGCACAAACCACAGAGCTAGTGGAGTTTTTAAGATTAGGAATATTAAGTGTATGCTATACAAGTCCACCAGGGTAGTGTGGCCGAGCAGTCTAAGGCACTGGATTAAGGCTCCAGTCTCTTTGTGGGGTGTGGGTTCGAATCCCACCGCTGCCACAAATATTTTAATGGTTTGATGTGATTCTCTTAGAGGTCTTTTCCAACCTAAACGATACTATGATTCTAAGTCTTAACTTCTACCAGAATAAGTGTCATTAACTTTGTGGTCAAACTGAATAAAACAACCTTAGGAAACAGAACTGTCAGAAGTTGGCAGTATTAAATCGGCATTCTAATAGCTAGAGCATACTGAGTCTCTCGAGGCCTAGGAATGCTCAGTTATGTTTCAAAGCACTTTATCTAGTTTATATTCTGTGTATTTTTAATCGCAAACAAACTTTTAAAAATTCAGTTTCTAAAAATGTTAGTCTATTCTTAGCTCTCCACTATCTTCACCTAAGACTACTTTGCCACCACACAGTATGTTAAAACCACACTGAACCAAGAAAAGTCTTGACAACCAGACTAACTTATCAAAGAAGCACTTTCTATGCCATTAGCTGCAGGGCATATACTTAAGATAGATTCACAAGCTAAGCATTGCAACTTGAATATCAGATGACTGCATATACATAAGGCAAGTATTAATATTTGTCTCTCTGACAACCTCCTTGTTATCAGGTGTCTCTGCAGGCACTTCCCAGTGAAGAAAGGAAAGACAGCTGCAGTCCCTCTCCCCGCTTTGCTCCCATATACACGATGTCATGCGACTACCAACAGGTGACTTTTTTTTCTGGTGGCCAGTTTTCACAATTAAGTATCAATATTTAGGAAACTGAGAGGAAAACAACTAAGTATTCTCTTCCAAAATATGTATTGAATGTTACATATTCTTGCAAGTTTTAGATGAGCTTCAATTAAGTTGTGTTCTGAGAGGTCTGAAACTCAAACATAAGACTGTCTCATGCACACTGGCAGATTTTAGTACAGCCACCTGTATAGGAGCACATATTTGTGTGCTTTCTATAATTTACATAAGACAAATAAGAGTTGTGCAGGCTGTAGAGAAAGCATTATACTTATACAAAGCATCTTTATATTGCATATTTTAATTACAGTATTCGACAAAATCAAACTAAACTTTGTCATGAAGTGTGATATATTAGAATTATGTTTCTCATGTGTACACATTTCTGTTAATGCTGAATGAAAAACAATCAGAAGCTAACATATTACATATCACTTTCTAAAAAATACAGCAGGACAGACAGACTCAGTGAGTAACGAAAACCTGGAGAACATCATTGTGTCAGAGATTTATATCTGGATCTGTTTCTCCAGATTTATACCTGCATCTCATGTGCACCTTTGTCCCTCCACTCACTACCCTCCCAACCTAAATGATACAGAAGGTGAAAAAAAAAAAAAAGATAAAAGCAGTAAGAACGATCAAACAATCTCCACCCTTGGAGCAACTGAGCAGGCTAAGGACTCTTCAGCCTACAAACAGATAAAGGTCTATAGAAAGAGTGGTATGTAAAAGGTGAATAGGGATCACATGGTTATTGCATCTTTCAACGCAAGAAGGGAAAATCATCCAATTAAACTAACGTTCAGAACACTGTGCTTCATGTGACATTGTTAAGTTGTGGAACTTGGCCAGAGCAGGTTGTGAATGCTAGAAGCCTATAGGCATTTAAGAGAAGACAAAAGATGTTCACAGAAGAGGCTATAGCCTCTAAGTCAAGAAATTTTCAGGGCTAAACTACTACATACATGCCTGCCCACTCTTCTATAAGCATCTGCTTTTGGCCACCGAAAGTTTTGAGATGTGTCTTTCATATGACAAAGTAAAGCCTTCTACTCCCCCAACAGTGGCTACTTTAGAGTAACCAGTGTGCCAAAAAGGGAAGATCTGGGGGCTGGGCTCCACCATTTATAGTGCACAATATATTTTCCTCTGCTGGGTCCTAGCCATTTATGCCTATTTTCATCCAACACTTCACTGATCAGCCTTCTCCATAGGCTCTGGTTCCAAAACCAGGCCAAAAGAAGGTCATCTCAATGTGATCCTACACACTCGTCCCTGGTCTCTGCCCCCTTGAACTTGCCTTTCCTACTTCTTCCTTGCATTAGCACTCACCTGATCATGTTGAGCTGGTTTATGGAACAACACTTTGAAAACTTGTGTGATTTGGTTTTGGCCAGTCTGAGCTGGTTTAAAGCACAAGGAATCCACTGAGCACCAGTGCCAGTACAACTAAGTGAGTGAAGACAGCCATGGACAGGCTACAATCACAGTAGGACCAACTGATGATGTAGTTCCACATGTTAAGCTAATCTATTGCTCTGACATATTTGAGAAGTCAGATTCCAACCTACCTTATCAGGTAGTTAATTCTCTTAATAGACTGATCTGCTGAGTCAGACAGGTACAACAAACTACTTGTGCCCAGAACATGATCTTGAGTTCAGCAAAGCTTCACTACATATTATTCTTCCTAGGCTGAGGGCCTAAGCCTGCAGCAGTTGTAGGTTTAAGGAAGAGGCCTTGAACATCAAAAAAATGATTGCTACAATTCCAAAATTGTCAGCATCCTTTCTGTAAATCCAAACTCACCCTACAACTACTCAGTGAGATCAAAATCTTGGCCAGGTTTGTATGAGTTACTTTTGTTGATTTGATCCGTTCTATGTAGAGAAATTGGGCTAATTTACTCTGAGTAACCAACTACTTCAATTCCTGCTGAAGGTTCCTTTTTCACTGAATATAGTTACAACATTTCCATAGACTTTGATGACAAAGGATGGCCCAATAGACAAAATTCTCATCTCTAAAGGTTAATGACACCTTTGAAATGAATGGTTTTTGACAGATTGAGATCCCAAGGGTCAGATCCTATCACTAGAAAATCTACTACACAGTATCATTGGACTGAAACACAGCCTTAAAGCAAGTTATCTCAAGTTATGGATGCTAAATTAAATCTCATTTAAAGATACTTAAAACCATCTTCTTGAGATGCTGACTCCCAAAGCTGCATAAAGGAAAAACTTTGCCAAAAGCATTGGTGTCTACTAAAACATTAGAAATGTATTTGATTAATGAAAGGCATGTCACTGTAATGACAGCAGCTTATACAGATATGCCTGAGGAAGCCTTAAACTAATGTGGACACTGCTAGCACAGTAATCATGATACTTACCATGGCTCTATATTAGCTCCAGTTCTTGGACAGTTTTGCCATTTTGTACTGAACTCTACTGCTATAGACATCAACTGGCAATTCTCAATAAAGAAACATCTTGCGTACATTAAGCTATTTTTGGTTTTCAGACATAAGATTGCATTATGCATGCACCATAAGGATAAATTTACGCTGCAATAAAAAACATCACCCCTTGATGCCTACAATTAAATTTGTTTTCAGCAGTACTTACTCAATTGTTGGCAGTGACTCATCTTCCCAATATATATGTTTCTGTGCCCTCTGAAAAGCCATTGGGTTCCCAAACAACCCCACTCCAGACCCCACCCCTCACAATCCAGTTTACTTACACCATGTTACAGGTACAAGTGAAAGTTCAGTTTTGAAAATACTGGCCCCTAGCTTTTGCATTTGACACTGACTATATTAAATATAAGTTGTGTTTATTTTCAACTTTAAAAAGAAGTCACAAAGCAACACAGAAACTGTGTTTTTTACGACAATTTTTTCTTATTAAGAAAGAAGGTGGACACTCCCAAGATGAAAACTAGAACTTCATTATTGCTGTAAGGTTGGCAGTTATACAGGTATTAGACAAGGCAGCACAATGACACTATTACAGTATTAAAGCCTGAAATCTTTTTCTAGGGGACAGTCACAACAATCAGAGAGTAGGGAGCAGTGGAGTAGATTGGCAGCAGACAAATCCTACTTCTCTAATCTGATGTTACTTTGCAGGCATACTATACAAGATTACAGTTCTTGCTCCCAGTGTATGAAATGTATTAATACTCCCTCCTTTTGCTACTACAAACATTAAAAACAAAATAAACACTTTTTCATCCCCTTAATGGTCAAACTTTCAGCAGTGACTCTTCTACACTGCAGGAAGTTTTCACACTGCTTGCTGCTTCAACTAATGTCAAAATAATGTAGAGCTATATAGCAATAGGTGAATTTGATCTTTTCCTGAATATAGTGGAGATTGCCACAGGAACACCCTGACTACCTCTTCCAAAAGGCTGATCAAAAGGAAAAAACAGAATGTGAGAAGTCAAGGACTCTTACACATTTCAAACCCAAGTGTTCTCTGGGGTTCATTTCATAAACAAATTTAGAATGTGCATATGAATGCAGAATGCAGCAAAAACTGCTGAAAAGCCTTTAAGATTCAAAGCAATGCAGCCCCCCTCCCACACCAAGCAGAATTATCTCTGGTCCCTGAACAGAAGCTTGGCAAAGAAGGGAGAGAAGAGGTCAAATTTTTGCAGTGTTTCAGTGAAAACTTTCCTCTCATGAGAGCAGACCCAACCGATGTCTTTTTTGCCTCTCACCCTGACGACCACAAGGCTTGAGCTTCAATAGGAACTGTTTAAACAAGAGTAGTTACCAAAACGGTTCCTTACAGTTGTCATTACTAGTAGAGTACTCATATTGGATTTATAGCAGAATCTATCTCTAAATTTTCTTGTGTAAACAGGCCTGCAGGCTTCTGCTAAAGGCTGGAGCAGATGCTTAATAAGTATCCAATGTGTTTTTAATCATCAGTAAACTTCACTTAGACACTGCATTTAAATTCCGGTTATTTTGATGCAAAACAAGAAGAAAAAGACACTTCTACTTTTAATAAACCTCAATCTCTTAAATGGCTAAGTGAATTCTACTCCATCTACTAGGACTGGACTGCATGCAAAAACAAAAACAATAATTTTGGTCTAAATAAACACCCAGAATGATGAAAAAGTCATTAATAGCAGAAAGGTCTAACTAGCTTGCAAAGAAGGTGAAGTTTTAACTTCAGATTGCTAAAATTTTCTCAGGTTCAAATGCCTCAGAATCTTTTATATTTCTGATAAATAAATTAAGTGCTTCTGAACAAATAAGTCTGTTAATCAAAATGAAGTCTGATTTTAGAATAAAACTGAGTTAGTTATAGAAAAACTCACAAGAATGACATCAAAGTCATTAATACTTACAATTTTAGGCACAGGGAAGAAAATTCACCATCTTTTTACATAAGTATTGGCCCTCTGAAAAACATTCTGGTGATCCCCCCCTCCCCTGCTCCACATGCAAGAAATGCTGTGTAGAAAGCCAGGTTCAGGATGGAATGCAAGTCAAATTTCTCAAATTTTTGGGGTGGTGATTTTTTGTTTTGTGGTATTTCTTTTAAAGTGAAAGTTTTGCAGATTGCTCAGATCTGAAACAGGCGTGGTCACTCTGGGCAAAAAGACTAACTCAATTATTCCTGATTTTCTACTCATGTGAAGTATGTTTTCAAAAACCAGCAATGCATGGAAAAGCCAGAGTCAGAACAGGAATACTCAGATTATGTAAAATGACTGCGCAATCTGGTCATCAGTTACGTTAATACAAAAACCTTCACCCACTAAGTACGATCATAACAGTACCATACGTAAATTCTTTGCTTGGCAGCATCTGGAGGTAACAGTTACCAACTTCTTAGAACATTATTTTACCCCTGAAGTCAGTTGCTATTAAAAGTCAAATCTTTTTGCACATTTTTTGTTGCCCAATGCTTCATTATTCTATTATTGATAGTTGTTTACGCAAGTGATGTTTGCTTTTTTTTTTTTTTAAAGAGTGCAGTGATATCAAAACCAATGCTTCCTACTATAGTAGGAAGTTGTATGATTTTTCCTATAGGAAGTTGTAGGATTTTTCTTGTTTCAGTCTCTGATCAACATTTTCTCTCTAAAAGTTTTCTTCCAGATAAACCATGCTGAAGAATGATGTCCGAGATTGTCTCTAAGGTTCACAATATCAGAGACCAGACTACTACGTAAACTCCTTAATAAATGTCAAAAGTGATATACAGGAGTTCTTTAGCAGAAACCAGCAGGTTTCTTTAGTCAGAAACCATCAATCTCAGTATTGCCATCTTAGGAGACAGCAATTATACAGTTATGGTAGGTAAACATTTTTACGATGTCATAATATTAGTAAATATTCATTTGGTCATACATTATTAATCAACAGAAATTACGAAACATTACGTGAACATCCATGAGCATTATCAAGGAAAGACGTATTCTTCATCAGAAAAATATTTCTAAGGACTGTTAGCATGCGAACAGTTTTTCAGAGAAACTTGGAATTTCTTCTCTGGCAAAGAAGAAATTTCACACAGGAAGGAGTTTGAATGAATGGCTTCTGATCATACACTAACTGCTGTTGATAACATTTTGGTACTAACAGGTTTACCAGAGAGAAGGAGGAATCAACAACAGGAACAAGAGACTCTCATCTCCCCACTATCAGGCAGTAGATCTAAATAAGACAAAAAACAATTAAACAAAAAAAGGGAAGCTTTTTTCCTTAAATACAATGAAGTCACAGGATTCTGCAGGGGGCTAAAATACAGCAAGAGTAGTTCAATAAAGAACTTGATGTGTTAAGAGAATAAACCGAGTTGTGGCTACTAACCGTTATGGTCTGGATACAATTTTCATCCTGTAAAGTCTTTAAAATAAACCATAGGGAAAATTTACTAGAGAGATATCACATACACACTGTTTATTGTGTTAATCGCCATGGCATCTGCTACAACTGCACTAAGACTAGACTACAAGCTAGATGGACCTTAGTTACCACAAAAACATTTCATGTCTCCCAATCCTCTACTCCACATACTAGAATAATAGTTATTTGGGTCAAACTTGTCTTCTACATACCGAGACTGCTGTCACATAGGTTTGGAAGATACAATCTTTCAGCTTTTAACCAGCCTTTTATGAAGATGTTCTTAGATTTGTATTGGAGATTTTAGAAGATGCATTTGAGAACTTGTTCTCAAAGCAGAAAGTTTGAGAAGAGACATGGCTTTGCAAATGCATTTCAGGGAAAGAGCAAGAACAGCAATCAGTGCAACATTAGGAACTGTTTTTCAAGTTACACTCATTCGCATCATTTCAATGTGAATATGCACTCACAGCTTAATTTTAAGAAGCACAAAAGAAGAGATTTGATCATCCTTTCCAGCAACATTTAGTATACATTACAATTTTTAAATAGTATTGCCTTTCAGTAATGCAACAAAACCCAAATACCAAATCCATACTTACTGTGTAGGAAAACAGACTGTTTCTATTTTAAAGAATACCTTGTGTAAACTGCACTTGCTATTAGCTTTCTAACCTGGAAACACAGAACCTAGTAAGTAGATTATTCAGTCACGTTTGTATTCATCAGTATTTGCAGATTCTCAGCATATCCCAGGATTTGTACTGAACTATGAACTTACAAATGCTGAAGGCAAGAAAAGGACTCCAAGTTCATAAGAACGGATCATCAGTTGGGTTCCGTTTTTCTCCAGAGCTCCCCAAGCTGCTTTAGATAGATTGGCACTGCAAAGAGAAACAAAGCATTTCAGTGAGGCATGACCTTCACAACAGAAAATGCTTAAGTACCACAGCTGTAGCAATGCACATCTAGCAGGAGAACTTCAATCACAACAGTTTTTTCATAAAAAGTGATTTAGGTGTTATTCCTTATTGTTATTTTTACAGCACAGTGGGAGTAGCAGAGACAATATATATAACACATGTGGATAATTATACAAGCCCCCTTGTGTCACACAGATCTACAAGACAAATTCAGCCTTTTGAATCTTCTCTGCACATTTCAGAAAGGAACTGATATTGGTAAACAGCTTCAATTTGATGACTTAGGAAGATTAAAGGCTAGCTCAATTATGACTAGTTACATTAGAATACATTTAGTATGTGCTGTTCAGCACCATGTTGTAGATGATCCTTCATCAGTATCTGCTATGAAGTAGATCAAGTTGGGAGTCAAGAAATTAATGTAATTCTGTTGTCAAAACCTACTTCTACAGCAAAATACAAAGCTTAAACATTATGTTTTAACTGACAGGCATACTGGATGCTTTTTGATAGTAGCAAATGGTGGAATAGAAAAAACATGAGAGAAAAATAAAAGCAACCGTGAATTTCTGTATTAGGTGGACTCAGCATCACGTCTGAATAACTTAATCAGTTTTGGCAAAACTGAAACATATCTGTATTTTTCATTCACAAGACATTCTCCGCTCACATCAAGAAATTTCTTGCTCCCTCTTTTGGCATCTTTAAAAATCAAACAATAGAAATACAAAGCTAGACTTCAAGCTAGACTGCTGAACAATTACATCTGACAAAAGGTCAGATTCCAAATATTAGGTATCTACATGTTTTGTAACGATAAGACAGCGCAAGGATAAACTTAGGCTTAACCCATATCAGTTTTGTACAAACCAGCATATTTATGTACAGCATGTGTTAAAGAAACTCAACCCAAGTTTTAAAATTACTTAGAACTTCAGTTGATGCTGAACCCCAAAATTGGCAGTTACAGCTCAGACAAGATTTTGGTGCGAATGCCACAGTTCCTGACATAGTCATTTCAACTTGCAGCCACAAAAGGGGCAATGCAATGAATAAACATTAAATATGGACAAAAATTCATGTCACTACTTATAGTATTACAAGGATTATGGCAGTAACTCACCTGGGCCTGCAATTGACAAGAACTTTATATATGACTTTTTTTTTTTCCCCCTGAGTGAGAGGTATATGGTTAGTTGTTTACCTTGTAACTAAGAACCATGCAATCTTCTGGAAGTCAGGAGAGGGTCTCATGTATGTCTTAATGTGAGGCATAGCATGACTTCGACCCGAGATTTCTGCTGACCATTTGCTAGAAAAAGAAAAGGAATTTCTTTTCATATACAGTTTTATTTTGAGGTCTAAAAAATACTCACCATACTACAGTTCCACATTTTTGGTAATACTACCCCATACTTGTAAGATTTAATACTTCCCCCCCCCCCCAAAGGCTGAAAATACTGAATTTTTAATCCTGAAATCCAATCTTACTAGAAGCCAGAAGGACAGGATTTTTTTTTTCTTTACAAACAAACCAGACAGATATTGTCCTCAGTGTATCAGGCTCTCCTAACAAGTTTTTCCATTCCTCCACTCCAGCTAGCGCTCAAGAAATTAAGTCCAAACTTCCAGCCAATATTTCTTCTTTGAAGACTATCAGTGGTTATGCCTTTAAGCAAAGGAGCTTGGCACCAAATTAAAGCTCACAAAATCCCCAAGCTCATTACAATTTATTATGCATGAAGTACAGGCAGGGAGCAGCAGATAGATTGTTGACACTATGTTCCTCTTCCCTTTTCTGTGCCCCTAAGCCACTGAGAAATTTGAGGGCTTAAGAGAGTAGAGGTCATATCTATGTATGTAAACTAGTTTAAAACAACAAGCCATTGCTGGGGTAATTCAGCATTAATGTTACAGAATTAAACTGTAAGCAAGCAGTAAATGTATGTACATAACTGAAGGTATGTAAACACGGTATTTAGAAGCACTTTCCACTCACAGCTGTTAATCCTCACTCAAAATCAGGAATAAGGCTTCCACCAAGTACACCTTCCTCCACCCAGAGACTTTTATTTTCTCAGTTCAGAATATAATAGGCTCTGGCTTTGGTTATCACAATCTTGTTTCCCTAATTTAGCACTCTCTTCTAAAAGGCAAATAAAAAAGAATTGATCAGCTCCAAAAAACCTCTTAAGTGAACTGTGTTCATTTAAAAGTCTAAGAAGATTGAAGTGGAAGGGCTGGAATTATTTACCCAAGTTGACTTTCAGGACTAACTTTCACATGAGTTAAGTCAAGAGGCTTTGCAGTTCAGGGGTCAAGACCTACTCACTTTAACAACCCTATCCTCCAATGAAGGAAAGAACTGTTTGTGAAGACTGGTCCTGTATTCCTAAAGGGCAAGAGCTGAAACACTGTATGCACATTGGGAGCAAACTAGACATCTTCATATTTTGATGCAAGCCACACTGAAGTCTGTTTTTGAAGAATATATATGATTTTTGAAGATATATATGATACAGAAATAGCTAACTAAACTTGTGTTCCCCTACAGAACTCTATGCTTTACATGCATACAGATTGTAAGGCTATACCATAACTCAACAATTCTTGTTGATAGCTTTTATCTCACAGCTGACCATTTAGGCAAACATTATCTTTAAGGCATAAAAATAATTAGTTAAGTCCAGTAACATTGTACAAATGAAAACAGGAAAAATAGTAGAATTGGGAATTGAACAGAGTTTTTTTTTTTTTAGATCTCTCTCACTGCCTTACTTGAGGATAAACTTCTCTCCCCAGTATTAACTACAGTAATTTTGAGATACTATCTCACTCTACTGCCTTTTTGCCTCCTTATCATGTTTGAGAGATACAATTAAATACTGTGTTTTAGTAAGAGTACTACCGCTTCTCTTCCATTTACATTCTACAGTAATCTAATTGCAGTTAGTTTCAATTACAAGTGATTGAAACTGGTATTTCAGAAAGTTAAAATCAGAAAGGGAAGCATACATTTTGGCCGTATTTTCTTTACTAGTAGAGCGCAAGTATGTAAGCACAAAAAGAGGAAAGAAAGTGATTATGTTCTTCAACCAGGTTTGTTTTAGGGCTTTTCTTGCAGGTTTTGTTTTTTATTATTTATTTATTTCTTAAAGTAATTACCTCATTGAAAAACTCAGATGCTTTTACTGTGGTAAAGTAAAAAGTACTCAGATACTTTTACTAAAGTAAAAGCATTATTAGCAAAGAAGTATTTAAAAAATGTTTTCCTTTTGACTACAAGTCAGCTTATCTCCAGACTGCATAATGGAAGGATAAACCAAAAGAACTGGAAGGGATCTCAGATGGGTACAATATCTCATTTAATCTATTAATACAGCTAAATTTCAACTTCACCATGGAACTTCCCTGGCATATTTTAGGAAAAAAAAAAAAGCCAAAACAAATTACAAAAAGCCTGAAGCGAAATACAAGTGCAGTTGCTTTGCACAGCAAGGATAAGAGCATATGTTAATATAACAATTTCAGGCTACTTCTAGTCAAATTGTCTTAACACATCTTCAGCTGTAAACTTTTCATCAGAACGCAGCTGGCAGAGGATGTACACAGGACTAATCTCATGTTGCAGTAAACTTCAGGCACGTTCAGTCTCATCAGGGATAAATATGGTAAATTAAATGAAACTAGCTTTGAGAAATTTTATGGAGCAAAACCACAGCTTGAAGTAGTTGGGTTTTTTTTTTTTGACAGTTAGAGGCCATGGTACCATGTAAACTAAAAGCTCAAATGTGGGGTGAGGAAAATGAGTAACATGAGTAGGTATTTTCAGAATTTGAACAGTAAAACATGAAAGCCTTCTTGCTAGTTTTTCTTTTACACTCCTAGGATTAGAACTCCTTAGCACTAATACAGCTTAACTCTGACTGTAGACCACTAATCCTGACATTTTTACCACTAACTTGCTGCTATTTCCTCCTTCCCAGTCTCTTATGGCATTTCAGTCAGCAGCTTTTCTTTTTTCTTTTTAATTACACAGCCTCTAATGTGATGATTAGGAGCACTGAATTAAAGATGTAATCTACTTTCTAACTCTTAAAACGCAACAGCTTTTGCCCCTCCATTTTTCCAATAGCTATTTTTGAGTTTCACGTATTTTGTTCTTTTGGGACAGAAGGAGGGAAAAAATGTTCTCTACCATGAATGAGGTATCTTTTGCAATATAAAAAATACTTTGCACTCACTTGCACTGCACTACAAATGTGAATGCTTACAAGTTGTTGCTTTTATATGTACTTAACCACTTGCAAAATTTCAGAAGTATGTTTTTTTTAAATGTTTGATAAATATTTGTTTTACTCTGCAATGAATTTTTGAGTTTGAAAAGGAGACTATACTGCAATCACAGTGCATTTAGCTGGAAGACATACAGCAAGTATCAGCTGCCACCAATATCTGATATTTCTGGCCCAAATGAGGTAAAGGAGCAGACACGAGCCCCTTTACAAGTGGAGCTACTGAGACAGGGAAGCCAGATAATCCTAACATCCTAAAAATTAATCTGTGCAGACACACTCAACCCATAAGCAGAGCCAGGAATAACTCATTTCCTACACCACCACCTCTTTCATTATTTAGTTCTTACTTCAAATAGTAAATGGGCTTTCCATCTCAAGATGCTGGCAACAAGGCTCAAGCATAGTTAAAACAACTCACATCATTAGTCTAAACCATAAGAGAACAGTAGGTCCTCCGTGTAAATGCTCCATCTCTCTCACCATTTATGATGTTAGGGGAACAACACTGTAGTTCTTCAAACTGAGAAGAAACATGATTACTCTTCAAAACTCTACAGGCCTACGGAACACATAAAGCTCTAACATAACTACAATTATGGACTTGTCAACAGCAAGTCAAACAAGCTCCTGTCAAATTTCTTCCATTCTCTGAAAATAAAAATTTGACAAGGTAACTGCACAAATATAAGGCATGTGGTATTAAAAGTCAATCAATTAAAATGAGCATTAAAATACAACGTTTATGTACTGCTAAAGCTGATCAACTGCTTCAAAAGCAGCCATTAACAGAAATCATTAAGCACTGCAAATCTCTCCTTATCAATGCGTAATACTAAATACTGAAAGGAAAAACAGCAACCAGAGAGAAAACTGAGCAAATTGCTCATTTACCATTTACACAGTAGCTAATGTAACAAAGCAGTCTAGTAATCATTTGCTGTGATCAGAAAAGTGAAATCAATATTAAGTTTAGTCATCTTATTCTTTTGAGAAATTACATCAAGAAATTTGAGAAATTACAGTTCAGAGCTGCATTACAGGTTAGTTAAATACAATAAACTGGTACCAGAGAGAAAAACAGCGCACAGACATTATAAAAATTGTATGCCTGGGGCAGAGGTTTACCTCTTTGGGCGAGACTATAGAACACCATTTTCCAACTCCATTAATCTCTCCCTACTTCTAAAAAGGAGCTATTCCTCTCCTTTACTGTAAGTATAAAGTATTTCTCTTCTTTCAACTCTGGTAGGATCCCTAGTTTCTTGCTGGTTTTGTATTATTTTCCAGTGAGGTAAAGACAAATTCCTCTAATCCTTCTACTGTCCAAAGCTTTGCATTATGGCAAGTCTTTAAAATAGCTCATCTTATATTTAACTGTATTGAAACAGGACCCACCATTTTCTGTGTCTCTCAGGTCACCACAGAAAAGAAGCTGCGTATGTCATCTGCTCTACGGTAACAGCTTACATGCAGGCTCTCCTCAAGGGCTAATATCTTGTATTACTGCAGGATAAGAATCTGCATCTGGGTAGCCACCACAGAGCAGTTATGCAGGGCCACTTGTCATCTGCAACCAATTCAACAAATGAATTTAAAACAGCCCTTTTGTTACCAGAGCAGGACCCTAATATATCCAATAAGACAGGTATGTAGGTGTTTTCTCATTAAACAGAAACTAAACAATGAATGGTCTCATTATCAAGTAATGTTCTGTGCACTAAGTAATAGACTAACTGAAAAAGTCACATTTTTCTTCCAATAAGATTCTCATGAGATATATGCTTACAGAAACCTGAATTAAGGCTTCACAAACACCCCCAGTTTTATCATCTCCTCACTTTTTGAATCATGACTGAACAATTTTGAAGTCTTGAAGGTGTTTGAAGCTTTCTTCCTTTGCTGAATGTGCTCCGATAGCACACTTCAAAGGCAGGAGAGACAATGCCTCACATGCTTTCTGTTCCAGTCCCATTCCTTGGACATTGACCAGCAAGGCTCACAGCAGCAATCACGTTCACTCCAGAATGGATAATGCTCTCTGCAACTAGCAATTGTATTACCAGCCCTCTGAATATATACACAACCTTACAAACTCTTACTTAGATACGGGTAAAGTATCTTACCAGCACAACTTCCACCTGGAAGAGTTAAGAGTTTCTGCTGAAAGGAATGGGGAGCTGTGGTCTTGTAAGAGGTTACCAGATTTAATTTTTTTTTTTTTTGATCTGTGCAAAACAACTTTTCCCATTGTTCTCAAAACATGCTTAAGTTTTTAAAGGTTCAGCCTGAGGGAGACATCTGGCATGGAATGTGTAAGACTGTTAGAATTTGGCAATATTGGTAGCAAGTGAAAATAGAAGTTCTTAATGGAAAATGTCAGGCACCTTTAACAAAAGATGATATTACCATAAGGGACTAAGAATTTTTGCAGCAGGACTGCTGCACTCGAAAAAACCAAACCAAACCAAAACAACAAACAAAAAAAGTCTTCCTAACCCTGTTGTGGCTCAGTTGAAATTCTGTTAATACCCAGTGGGAAAGTGAAATACAACTGTAAAAAAACAAACAAACAAAAAAGGAAGAAAGAGGAGTATTATTCCAATTCAGAGAAGAAAAGCTTAAACAGAAGTTTACAGAATCCAAAATCTGCTTATGTCCTCCATTAGCAACAGTGCCTCATATAATTTTTCCAGGTAAACAGCACATTTTGACTTTTTCTTGGAGATAAGACCAGCAGATAAGAAAATAAAGGCTTTTATTTTAAGGAGTTTAAGAGTATCATGCTTCTGACCACTTCTCCTTAATTTGCTTTTAACACTCAAACATTACAGCATTGTAAGTTTAAACATACAGTCTAAGAAAAGAAAAAAACCAAATAATTGAGTTCTACTTACTGAAAATAGGAATGCAACCACAGCTGTTTCTGTGCTGTCTGTATACTGTACGGAAGCGAGCCACCAGCTTAAGGAAAAAAAAAAATAGAACATGTACATTTGTTTTTTGAAAGACGTTCTAAAAGCAGCAAGCATCTTGGGGAATAAGTTATCTGCACTATCCTCATGACTTATTTTCAGAAAACAGTTAAATGCTTCAGTAGTGTTAAATAGTATATAGGCTGGTTTGTTTTTTCGTTCTTGTAATTTAACAAGTTCCTAAATACTACATAGCAGATTTACACTAGGAAAAAGAGAAACAGTATACAGGCTACAGAATCAAGTACTCTTAGAAGACAGATGTTTATGGATAATTTTTTGTTATGATACCACTTGATGTCAACAGAATAGAATCGTTACCCATTCAAGCTAGAGGGAATAAAACAAGCAGCTCTCAGCAAAAAAAAAAAAAACAACTACCAAACAACATTACTTTAAAGAGCAAGAACTTCTCTGATGAAATTGTATTTGTATTGATTTGGTCTTTGCCTAATGCATGTTGTGATTTCTTGAAACTAATTTAACAAAGAAGAACCAGCCACGGCATACTGAGTTATATTAGTGTTGTGTATTAAAAACATGATGCAAAACCTACTGCATCAACCTGTCCCAGAAGACACCTTAAGGACCTATTACAAAACCTTTAATACTCTCAGGAATGCACTAACTGCAGGAGTCCATGGAGCTGTTCATTTGCACAAATAGAGTTATGTAATTCACCAAGTTATTTCACAACATGAAAGAAATGACAGTAAGGAGTCATTGTGCAGATTGCATCCCTGACTTTCAAGAGTATCAACTTTGCTAAACAGATACTGTAGACAACCAGATGTATTTCAACAGACTAACTCACTTGTGGGAAGCATAGATATCTATAAACTCACTGGCTGCAGTTTCTACATATGTCCAAACACTGCTCAATTCAAAGGAAAGATAAGAGAGCTGAAAGCATTCCTGCTAGCCCTATGTTCAAATTCCACCAATTTTTAGAAGAGCTCAACAGCTACTCCATACTACATATGAGTATAGGTATCTGACTTGGAACAGAACACATGTTTACAGATTCAGCAATGTCAAAGAATCAATGAATCACTGAAATTGGAAGCACCCTCTGGAGATCATCTAGAATAACTCCCTACCCAAAGCAGGGTCAAATAGAGCATGTTGCCCAGTACAGTGTCCTGTCAGGTTTTGAGTATCTCCAAGAATGGAGACTCTACTACCTCTCTGAGCAACCTGTTCCATTTAAACATCAGAAAACATTATTGCTGTAAGGGTACACTGGAATCTCCTATATCTCAATTTATGTCCATTGCCTCTTGTTCTTTCACTGGTCACCATGCGAAGAATCTGCCTCTACTTAGCATCCTCCTATCAGGTATTTATAAACATTGATAAGATCTCTCAGGAAAGTTCTCTTCTCCAGGTTGAAGAATTATCCAGCTCTCTCGGCCTCTCCTTGCGTGACAGATACTACAATCCCTTATTCGTCTTTGTGGCCTTTTGCTGGACTTGGTTCAGTATGTCCATGTCTGTCTTCTACTGGGAAGCCAACAACTGGACACAGCACTCCAGATGTGGTGTCACCAGTGCTAAATAGAGGGGACAGGTCACCTCACCTCAGCCTCCTGGCAAAGTGCTTCCTAATGCAGCCCAGGATGCTGTTGGCCTTCTTGCCATAAGGGTGCATGCTAGCTCATCTTCAGCTTAGTGACCACCAGCACTCCCAGGTCTTTTTCTGCAAAGCTGCTTTCCCCTGGTCAACCCCCAGCGTGTACTAGTGCCTGGGGTTATTCTTGCCCCAGCACAGTACTTTGCATTGCACTCTGTTGAACTGCATGAGGTTCCTGTCAGCCCATTTCTCTAGCCTGTACAGTCCCTCTGAATGGCAGCACAATCAACCGATATATCAACCACTCCTCCTGAGTTTGTATCATTTGCAAACTCACTGAGGGTGTACTCTGCCCCACCATCCAGATATTAATCCAGATATTATTTTATTAATGAAGATATTAAAGTATCAATGCTTGGCATGCACCACCACTAGTGGCCGACCTCCAGCTGGCCTTCGTGCCATTGATCACAGCCATTGAGGCAGGGCAGTTCAGCTGTTTTCCTATCTGGCTCACTGTCCGCTCATCCAGACAATTTCATCAGGTTGTCTGTAATGATGTTTTAGGAGACAGTGTCGAAAGTCTTATTAAAGTTAAGATAAACAATATCCAGTGCATTCCTCTCATTCATCAAGCCATTCATCTCATCGTAGAAGGACATCAGGTTAATTATGCATAATTTCTCCTTTATAAATCCATGCTGACTACTCCCTGTCACCTTCTTATCCATCATGTGTTTGGAAATGGTTTCCAGGATTCTTTGTTCCGTCACCTTCCCAGGGATCACAGTGAGGCTGACAGCCCTATAGTTCCCCAGATCTTCCTTCTTACACCGCCTGAAGACAGGAAAAAATTCCTTTCTTTCAGTCCTGATAAATCTTTTCCAATTGCCTTGACCTTTTGAAGACTAATCAACAACGGCCCTGCATTGACATCAGCCAGCTCCCTTAGCACGCATGGGTGTAACCCACATAAGTGCTTGCTTTTGAGAAACAGAAGATTCACTGCATCAGAATACAACAGTACCTCTTCCTCTTTCAGGTGGCTGGGGCTATGCTTTTATACAAATATACTGACTTCATGAACGCAAACATGGGAAGACTGAACAGAACAATTGCATACTGCAATATTAAAAAAAATTACTAATGAGTAGTGAAACATCTTACTCTCCATTGTGTCTGATGTGCAGGATGACACTACAAAGAAAACACAAGGAGAACTTGGCACACTCAAACCTGAATTTTCTGCCAAAATGAAAGTATGACTGGAGTTAGAACAGAGGGCAAGAGCTGTTTTTTCCTATACAGTGACATATGAACATGGCTATATGGACTTAAATATTATATACCAATGTACACAAAGCTTTTGCTATTCAATCACAATAGGAGAGCTAGAGTCAGAGCTCCAGTAACAGTAATAAAAGGATTCTACTGCCACCTATTCTACCAAGTTCTCAGCAAGATGACAACTTCATGTTCATTCAACATCAACCATTGAAGTGATTTTGCAGGACATTATGACCACAAAAAGCTAATAAATTTGGGTTCATCTGCTTACCAGGATAGCCTTCCAGACTTTGCCTCACATTGTTCACAGTAGGATAAACCTTCGGGGGGGTGGGGTGGGAGGGGTGGAAAAAAGTAATTTTAATAACGCAGCTCTAAATACACAAGCTGTCAATTTTCAAACAAAAATCATCTTAAAGAAAACTTGATAAAAAAAAAAAACATTAAAAGCTTCATTTTTCAGCATGAATAAAATTACACTGCAGCTTAAAACTAGTTGTGTGCCAGAAGATATTTTTACCTCTACCTCTCTTGCAGAGCTTACCAAAATTAGCTAGCAAGACTCAACCAATCCTACTTCAACCACTTCCACGGGGGTCAAAGTAAGCTCTTAACATTATTTTATGAGATTTTAGACTCATATCTCAAATACAAATATGCAGGGGCAATTAGTACACAGTAAGGGAGCCATTTCTGCTCCTCCCCTAACTGTGCTAATAACCTGACTAAAATAACCAGGTTAGAAAATAATTTGTTTTAGGTATTAATCACTCAGGGTTCCGTTACATCTCAGTAGCAGGAACAGCTGCATCTACAAAACTCAATTGAAGACAACCTATAGAATGAGAATATAATTTTGATTAGATAGTATATACTCCAGTGTCATGCAGATGGAAATTATAGCACATTTTTATAGTATACCATACACAAGTAAGTGTCACTAAGTGGCATCCTTATGATTTCAGGATGAAAACTACGTTAATGTCTTCCAAAAGTTAAAAGCAAACCAATGACTACAATTTAAACAACAAATGAATAAATGTTAAATAAAGGTCACTAGCATCTAAAAGACATACCAAATGAACTGGAACATCACATTTAAGGAAATTTGTCACACTGCTGCCTGCAGTCACCAGGCTCTCCTGGAACTCTGAGCACAGCCACTTGGATCCATCAGCTCCCACAGAACCAATGCTTGAGAACTGTCCAACAACAGGCCAGGATTCCTGTGCTGGTATTGACGAAGAATGCTCTTTCAAAAGCTAGCGAGGGAAATTAAAACATTGTTAGACTTTAACAGGCAAAGAAAACCTTCATTAGGGGTTTGATATCATTTCTGATACAATAAATCCTCTATAATTCACTTCTGACAACAGAGATCAACATTCATACTATATATTTAACTTTGCAATAAAAAAGTCATCAGGCTCTCCAAATAAATCCACTGTTCTTTCAAAAGAAGGCCAAACGTCACAAGTTTTATCCAAAAGCACCGAAGCCAATCATTAAATAATGGGTAAAAAGAATGCTAGCATCTCTCCTAAAAACATGAAACATTAGCTTCAGAAGTCACAATAAATTAAACAACTTAATCTTTTTATATTTGGTGGTTGTCAGCCATAAAATTCCTCTAATATCCTAAAGCCCCAGTTACAATAGAAGCCCAGAATAAGAGAGGAAAAAAGAACAATTGAAGAGAAAATTGAAATAACCCTTTTAGAGGAGTTCTTTAACTGTGAATGGAATTTAAAGTCACATTAAAACCAGATGGATATAGGCACATATGAAATTGTATGTAGTAGCTACCTTTTCCCCCTTCCCTAGAGAGGACACATAACTAAATGGCTTCAGTCATCAGTGTAGTGTCACCCCATCTATTTTCATCATCACTAAAAAAATTAATCTTTTTAATCACAGAAACATTTGCCACATGACCATCTTCATCCTTCACAGGCTTTTTCTGTTTTATTTTGTTTTCATTCAATGTCTTACTAGGCAAAAAAACCATGCAGAAAACATACATCAGAAAGGGCAAGCTCTTTAGGAACAAGAGGAAGTCTAAAAGAATAACCTTGTGTTGAAAAGCAATGTGATAAATAGACATTTTGTATGTCACTGACGTCTGCCATGGACAGCATTAAAATTCCATGTAAAACTCACAATGGAATTCGAAATAATGCCACTTTAGCAGGAGATGCAGGTTGAAAATTCCCCAATAATGACAGGCATTTAACAGATGACATGAAATACTTAACTTGATTCTAAATAAATACTGAAAAAGAAGGGGCTCTACTAACTTGAGATGTGCAATCTTGCATGAAGATATACCATTATGGCTTATCTAAATAATGCAGGAGGGGGTGGAGGTAAAAAAAAAAAACCTCCATGATCCTAATTATTCAGTTGATTAAAATAATAATTAAAAAAAAAAATCAAGATCTTAGAAATGTAGTAGAACAAAACTAAAAACCTGACTGAGTTGATGACATCAGCTATGTGCAAACTGGTTTTTAATTTGTTTTTTTTTTGCCAGGTCATTAGGGAAAAACAAACTGTAATAGCCCTTAATATTTAAGTAAATAAAATAAACCTGTTCCCTATGTGCAGGCAAATCTGCATCAACACATCTTTCCTCAGTGAGTGCCTTTGAAAAAGGCTGTATTTGGTTCCCAGTCACAGAATACTGGATTTTGATAGTGTCACACTTGTTAGAAACACCAACAGCAGATAGGAAGTCATGTGAGTGATGGTGCCTCCTCAGATATCTGTAAGCACATGACAATTCAGACCACAAGCTGACCATGGTAATAATGCCCAGGAATATTATGTGCAAAGTCTACACTGTTGTAACTTGCATGCTTATGTTATTGCTAACTTAAACTGTGACAATGTATTAGAAGATTGCTGACCATAGCTGGAATAATTGAAAGAAACTAAAGAATGCTCTCCAAAATTATATTTACAGTTAAAAGGGTATTAACGAAAAGGGTTACAGTTTTAGTACCTTTCTGAGCCTAAGATGACCCCACTTTTCTTTATCACTACCTTGATATCGTCCAGGGGTAGAACCAAGCAGATACACTCTACAGAAAGAAAAAAATAACACCGAGTTATTTGCAGCTCTAAAGTATTTTGGTTTGTAAAGTATTAAGGTATTTAAGTAAAACCTATCAGCAAGGCTGAACATAGAAATGCAACCAGAAATATTTAATCTTTCACACTTAAGATTTACAATATAAAGAAAAGTGGATTTTCAGCTGCATAATTTATTATTAGCATCCTATATGGCTGTCATGCACCACCAGGCTGTTCTATAGCATAGACAGGAACTGCATCTATTTCTGTGTACAAAAATGCAGAAGGTAGATGATGTTAGCAATAAATGCAAATAGCTTGTTTGGCACATAATTAGGCATGTAATTTTAAGTAAAGCCAATCTATTGCTTCATCTAAATCAGCAGATTCAGGTACGAGATTTCATTTGGGCACCTAATAGCTCAGATGCAAAGTACAGCTTTTTCAACTGTCTTCCTAATATGGTTTAGTAACCTGTTTGACTTTGCCCTGAAAACAGAGAAGAAGCCTGCCCAGAGTCACAACAGATGGTTTAAAAAGCTGTTCCTTACTGCATCTCATGCGTAGCTTTATCCATGAGTGAATGTCCCCTACATATTTTATATGGCAAGGAACTGATCCTTATCCTAACAGTGACTCTGCCCTAACCCATGTATAAACTCACATCAGCTAGGGCTCAGCCAATCTGTCCAAGCTCATGCAAACAAACAAGTAAGAACAGCAGCTCAGGCTGTTATCTCACCTGACTATAAGGTACATATCTCCCCCCCCAATCTTGTAAGACTCCATTTAAAGAAAAAAGCACATTTTTTATTTTATATGTTCTACTAGACAAGGTTTCAGTCTCTATTTCCACCACAGTTTATGACCTTTTCAGCTTTTCAACAAGTTTTTGCTATCTTATAAAACTGCTATTAAGCAGCCAAGGAGATTTACACTTTCAGATATATTACAAATAATTCAGAATGAAGCATCCTGAATTATTTTAAGTAATATCAGCAATGTGATATTAGAGAAGACTGTTTCAAGACAAAGTATATTATTGCTTAATGTAACATTGCCTACCAGACACAATCCATGCCTGTAACAGGCAAAATTCTATACATACATACATGGATTGAACTTTGCCTTAAAAGTACAGAAGCCTATTCTTAAAATCCCCATTACAATAACCTTCGCTTATATCATCCCTCTTACATGACAAACCAAATACAATGCAGTTTTTTCCACTGGTAATTTTACTGGAGCAAATATTTAAGCCCAGCTGACCTAAATGAAACTGAGTTCCTATTACTTACAGCTACCTCCTGTCAAGTTACTGCTGATGCACCTTTTTTCATTCCTTTAAAATGTATGTTTATAAAACTAGAAGTTGGTCAATTCAACATAATCTGCATAGGATAGATTTAAAAAGCTGCCTTAAGTTAGACTCATGTTTGACAACTTAAGTCTGAAACAAGGTAAGCTTACAAAACAAACCCATGGTCTAATAGATCCTAACAGATGTTTAATTTTTTGGAAAAAAGCATGCAAGTTACTATAAATACAAGATAACATATACCTTGTCTCTGATAAATCATGTTCTTGAATCAGATCTATCCATTCCTTGAGCGTAGGTGAATTGTAAGCCATCAAGTAACTTATTAGGTCAGATTTAAAATTAGTTTCAGATTCACCAGCAGAACCAGTTGTTCCTTGAGGTAGCCTTGGATATAAAGGACTCAGCCATATTCTAAAAACAAAGCCACAAAAACAGGACACCACACATTAACACATGGTTTTATTAAGTGATCAAAGCACATCTGAAGGTCCTAAATGAATACTAGACAGATTTATTGTAATACTAACTAGAAAGTGACTTGCCTTTACAATTACAGAATCGTCAAGTCTTATACTCAATACCATAAAGCTAATACTTTCAAATGAAAACAACAATCTTGACACATTTACCCATGCATACGTTTACAGCTTTCATGAGGCTCAGACTTACCAATCAGTTGTCCTTTCATCAAGATTTTCTGTATGAATAGAACACTGCAACACATTCTGCTAAGCTACTGGTTTGTGTAATGATATAGAAAAACATCAATAAGGGCACCTGAAAATTCTGCATAGTTTGAAGAGTAGCCCACAATAGCTTGCCTCTCCAGAACTTCCATCAGAATAAAATAGGGTGGGCACTACCCAGGGAAAACATCTAGCATTTCTTTCCAGTCAGACATTATTGTAGCCACGGAAACCAAAGGTTCTGCATTATCAACTTTACAACATGTTGATACAATGTTATAATTCAAAAGTCTATAAAACAGAGAAGCCAGTGAACCATCATACTGGTGATACTGGGTATTATTGCAGCATGTAAAAGCTAAAAAGAAAAATGTTTTTCATGTTTGACAAGTAGGGCAACTTGTTAAGCATACCAAATATCTATTTTCATGCCGCCTTGGATCTCTGAAAAGCTAACTGCCAAAAGATACTAAAACCATCCTTAAGTAAAAGTTTTAAAGGCAAAAAATCACTGGTTATATTTTTGCCACTCAAAAACCCTTATGAGAGTTTGCCTCAGACAAGTGAAAAGCCTCAAAACCTTGCCATATTTAATGGCAGCAAAATGGATGTTAAGGTAACAGTAACTTCTGAAAAGCTATTTTCAATTAATTTGATGAAGAAATCTTATAACTGGAGTTACTGTGGAGATCTAACTAAAAAATGCTCCCATAAAAATAGCCAAGAAAACAAGAGGTTGAGGGGCCTTACATTAACATGTCACTTAGTCCTGTTTTTTGTGCTCTAAACAAAACAATGTCCCAAGCTGGCCGTTAAGTTTAAAAATTTCTACCAAAAAAAAAAAAGGAAGAAAATTCCTTCCAAGCAAACACTACTGGGTCATCTACTGTATAAATGAACCAATGGTGCCCAGCATTTATCAGGTTACATTATAGATACAGTCACAGCCGAAGCAGAACATAGAATCATAGAATCACTAAGGTTGGAAAAGACCTCTAAGATCA
Source organism: Pelecanoides urinatrix (assembly GCA_013400755.1). NCBI lineage: Eukaryota > Metazoa > Chordata > Aves > Procellariiformes > Procellariidae > Pelecanoides > Pelecanoides urinatrix. The sequence continues at coordinate 62,235 of VZTQ01001535.1, read as the reverse complement.
TCAAGTCCAACTGTCAATCCAACACCCCCACGCCCACTAAACCATGTCCCTAAGCACCTCATCTACACATCTTTTAAATACCTCCAGGGATGGTGACTCCACCACTTCCCTGGGCAGCTTGTTCCGAGGCCTGACCACTCTCTCAGTAAAGAATTTTTTCCTAATATCCAATCTAAACCTCCCTTGGCGCAACTTGAGGCCATTTCCTCTCATCCTATCACTAGTTACTTGGCAGAAGAGACCGACCCCCATCTCGCTACAACCTCCTTCCAGGTAGTTGCAGAGAGTGACGAGGTCTCCCCTCAGCCTCCTCTTCTCCAGACTAAACAACCCCAGTTCCCTCAGCTGCTCCTCATAAG
>VZTQ01001535.1:0-61480 GCA_013400755.1 Pelecanoides urinatrix | reverse complement strand
GGGTCCAGGTGGCATAGCAGGTCGTTAATGTCTTCCTCGTGGATAATGGGAGCTTTATCCTGCTCGCGGTCCCTGTCTTCCAGCTTAGGGGGCTGAGTACCCTGAGGATAACTGCTCTGACTATTAAAGACTGAGGCAAAGAAGGCGTTGAGTACCTCAGCCTTATCCTCGTCCTTGGTGGCAACATTCCACCCCACATCCAACAAAGGATGGACATTCTCCTTGGCTCTCCTTTTGTCATTAATATACTGGTAAAAGCATTTTTTGTTGTCTCTCACAACAGTGTCCAGGTTGCTTTCTACCTGGGCTTTTGCCTTTCTGATTTCCTCTCTGCACGACCTAACGAGATCTCTGTACTCGTCTAGAGTTGCCTGCCCCTTCTTCCAAAGGTGATAAACTCTCCTTTTCTTCCTGAGTCCCAGCAAGATTTCTCTGTTCAGCCTGGTCCTGAAGGCTGACGACCTGAAGGCTGGTCATCTTCCCCGCCCGTTCTTTTTTCAGCACACGGGGACAGCCTGCTTCTGTGCTTTTAAGATTTCCTTCTTGAAGAATGTCCAGCCTTCCTGGACCCCTTTGCCCTTCAGGACTGTCTCCCAAGGGACCCTCTCGACCAGTGTCCTGAGCAGGCCAAAGTCTGCCCTCCGGAAGTCCATGGCAGCAGTTTTGCTGACCCCTCTCCTTCCTTCACCAAGTATCGAGAATTCATTAATTTCATTTCATAATATTGTTCTTGCAGTATAAAGATTTTTTTTTAAATACCTACTTCAGATTTGTATAAAGAGTATTTTATAGCTAGACATTTTTTTCATAAAGAGACAGCATGGCATAATAAATGATCTTAAATCAGTCAGACTGAGTTTAAGGTAACAGCCAGCTCAGGACATAATTTTGTTTACAGTAGAAAGCAAGTAGAGTTCAGACTTAGACAGCTACCACCATCCTAGTGTTGATTTTTTTTTATTATTTTTACACTCCTATCTTAGGAGTGTAAGACTTGTAGTACTGGATCACCTGATCTAGTATCCAGTCTCCAGCAGTAGCAGATGCCTACAGAAAATATTAAAGTAAACATACACCTGCTAGAGATTGTTGCTTACCCCTGAGTTTTCTGGTGCCAATCATCAGCAATAAGATTAGATGTATGTATCACAACTCGAAGACCTTCTTCATATAACAACAACATCATTTTCCTTTAAAAAAAAAAAAAAGAGATTTGTAACACTTCGTCTGTTTTAAGTACACAGAGTAAGAGAGAAATTAACAATTCATTAAAATGCTCCAAGATAATTATTTTCAAAAGATTTGTTCTGCATAGTGCAAACACTTAGACTTCAATCCATGTACATGCCAAACTCTCGTGGCAGTCATTAGACTATCCCCATATATTTTGTCAGCAGCATCATATGATATATTCCAGTGTACAGATGACACCTCATGCAACTGATTTCCCAAAGCAAAAATGAATACTTGCAGAACACTTTCTATATTTGCTATATTCTTCAGATAAACTTATTCCTTTACAGATAGTTAAGAAAAGAATTAAGGAACACTAAAAGGCCTTTGCTTATAGCTGAATTTATTAAAACCTAGTTCTTTTCCCTTTTAAAATAAAAGAAGATAGGTAGGTAACTAACCATTGGGATAGCAAAAAAACTATTATCTACCATAAACTCAAGCTACAGCACAAATGAGTTTTAAAACTAGTAACTGAGTTAAAAATAAATGTCCGTATTTTTTGTAACATAAGTGGTCGAATTTTCATATACAAGTTTTAAATAGTTGTGTAAAGACAGTATATCCATGTAACGCTGAAGGATAAGATGGTATCCATAGAAACCAATGCTCAAGAATGAAAGCTGTAAGGAAAAACATGTTTATTTTCATTGCTGTCCTATGGCGAGATGTTATGCAAAAGATATCAGACTCAAATTCAGACAATGATTTATTTAGTAATTTCGACTTTTAATATTAGAGTTCAGCAAACAAACATTCAAGTACCTGCATATTTTCCTGTGCTTACCGCATAGTTTATGCAACATGCAAGACCTCCTAACTACAAAATAGTTCCCCGCATCTGTGTTATGACTTGATCTAAGCACAGACTGAGTTGACAGTAAAATAAGTATTTTACAGCAAAATAAAGTGCAAGATTAAGGTATATAAAAGTGGTAACTCACCAAAACACCACTGCCTCAAAAAAATCACAACGTAATTTAAGTTTTACATCATATGACAGGAATGACATGAATTTAAGTCTTTATATTTGATGGAGTTAAGTTTCTCTTGGAACAAAATTGTTTTATTACCCACCAAGATCCGATTACTGTACTGCTACCCACTTGTTGTGCGCTATCTGCAGTAGAACATGCATTCAGAGATACGCTACCCAGAACAACCCTTTAAAATACAGGGCTAAAGAACTGTAGCATTTAACATCACTACCACTTATTTGTCCCAAAGAGCGGTGGAAGAAAATAATTTGAAATTGAGCATACAGAGAATGAGAGCTGCTGCTTAAACTGCATAAGTGAAAATAAGCTGAAGCTTCAAGAATGATCAATTTGAAAAACAACCCCAATTCCTTCAATGTCCCTCACTAAACCTGAGAAGCAAGACTCATTTTCAAAATGCCGATTTCTTTACTTTATTTGCATATTCTTCTCCAAACAGGCAATGAGGAGGTCAGTATGCTTTCTACCAGAAACACAGATATACCTTAAGTGGGCATTTCAGATCAATGTTTTAACATATTGTCATGCTTTATAAAACGAGTTATACAAAAGGATTAATTGATTAAAAAACACTACAGTGCCTTGAAACCAGAGATCTTCACTAGGAGACACAAGATTAAATCTGTTCTTATCTGTAGCTTGCAAACTTTGTGACACTTCTGTAGTATCAAAATAAAGTATTTTCTTTGATAAGACCCCAAAATTCAGTAACTATTTCCTGATCATACATGTTAACTGCAAAAACTGAGCAGTAAATCAGTGTTGTGTCCAACCTGCCAATGACTGATCAAGTCTGCATTACAGTTTTGGTATTAAGGCATGAGTTAAGAGCCAGGACCTGCAGTTCACTGACTTCAATTGTCTAACTTGCATATCTCATATCTACCTAATAGCTGATTTGTTTCCTTAAACTAGAACAATTCTATCATCTATGTATACAAAATAATTAAGGAAATTTTTCTTTAAGACTCAGCAATTTCTATGAAACCCAGTTTTATGGCTTTAAAATAACTTTCAGATAAATGAAACATACACATAGAACATGAAAGATACTACTTTTAAATTTCATCAGTTATATTAGGCCTTCAGAATTGTGTTTTCACAAACAGTAATAATCTTTCTATCCCATAAATACTTTAAGACACTAGTTATTAGTCCAATTACGGTAACTGCATGTACCAACTCTGTGGTCATCTTTAAAAGTGGAGCTTTCTGCTTCACAGCTCGTACTTACGTATGGTGAGTTCCAAATGCAATATCCAGTTTAGCCTATAAAATTAAGAAGTTGGTGATTAAAAATTCCTATTGTGCATTCCTATATGCAAAAATGTTAAAGGAGAGGTGCTTCTTCATTTTGTTTCATTTCACTGCTCTCTAGTGGACAGATCACTAAATACATTATTTTCCCCTCAACACCTTTAAATGTACTCTCTAATTTCTAGAAGTTAGGACTTCAAATGGCAATGCAGCTCCTTGCTGGAACTGCTCCAGCAGAACTTCTGGTCTCTTACCAGCAATATTTTCAGAAACAGTCAGCCTTGCAGAAAAGGACCTGAGGGTCCTGCTGGACACAAAGTTGAACAGGAGCTAGCAATGTGCCCTTGCAGCAAAGATGACTAACTGTCCTGAGCTGCATTAGGAGGAGTGTTGCCAGGAGATTGAGGGAGGTGATCCTTTCCCTCTACCCAGCACTAGTGAGGCCACACCTGCAGTACTGGCTCCATTCTGGGCTCCCCCGTACAGGAGAGATACAGACATACTGGAGAGAGTCCAATGAAAGGCCACTAAGACAATTAAGGGACTGGAGCATCTCCCCTATGAGGAAAGGCTGCGAGAGCTGGGACTCTTCAGCCTGCAGAATGCTCAGGGGGAAAACCTTATCAATATGTACAAATACCTGAAGGGAGAGTACAAAGGAGAGGGAGCCAGGCTCTTTTCAGTGGTGCTCAGCAACAAGACCAGAGGCAATGGGCACAAACTGAAACACAGGAGGTTCCCTCTGAACATCAGGAAACACTTTTTTACTGTGAGGGTGACCGAGCACTGGCGTGGGTTGCCCAGGGAGGTTGTGGAGTCTCCCTCCTTGGAGGAACATTGTCCTGAACAACCGGCTCTAAGTGACCCTGCTTCAGCAGGAGAGTTGGACCAGACGACCTCCAGAGGCCCCTTCCAACCTCAACCATTCCGTGATTCTGAAGCATATGATGACTGTTACAAGCAGTTTAATGGCTAACACTGCCAAGAAAAGGTAGAAGCCAGACAGAAATGCTTTTTTATCAGTGCTCTGCTCTTATTAAGGAGTAATTACAGGACAATTTCTAGGGAGAGAATGAAACATGAATTACAGATGTTAAGAAAAAACTTTTAGCCAGTGATGGCTCCAACATTGTGCCTAGTTAATATGGACATGGAGGAGAAGATTAAAATACTTACATTGCATTTTGGGGTACTAACATAATGGAATGCATGTAGACTACCAGAAGAATCTGAAGCAGTATACCCAAACAGGAAAATCATTACAAATGCCATTCACCCCTGCTACTTACCATTAACTACACTGACAAGTCTATCATATGGGACATACTACATTCAAATTCTTGTTTTGTGTGAAAAGGAAACATTATACACAAAAACATGAATTTGTTGTTAGCATATTTGAAATCTTCATCTAAAATTGTTTCTATTCCACAACTTAGTGAAAACACCCGATTAGTATAGCACACAGCAACCCAGAAATCCTGGCCTTGAGAACTCATTATGTTTGGCATTAATATAGCAATCTCTAGGAAGTTCAGGGTTACCAGACTGCCGGAAAGAAAATTTCCAAAATCATCCTCTTCCTAACAAAGAATAAGATAACCCCATGATCAATAACATACTCCACCCAGCAAAATCCTGAAATATTGGCAAGTTGCCATAACCATATCCCTCCCCCAGGCTGAAGCCAATAACTTCATGACTCATGGACAGCAAAAGTGCGAGCATAATATCAGAGAGAAAATGGCATGTGCCAGGAAGCATGCTCAGAGCAATTTAAACAGTATTATGGTGACTATTTGTAACAGCATTTTATTGTGTAAAACATATTTGGATGAATAATAATTCTTTGATGAGACTTAAGATTACAGTGACACTAGGACTACATTCTGCCCTTTACACAAAAAGTGCTTTCTTTTCAGCCATTACAAGAATTTGAGTGCAACATGTTAGTGCAGAAGGTATGCAGCTCTTCTGTGAGCCCCATGACATTTTTGGGGGCAGCCGTTCTGTGCAAACCTGTTGTGGGTGACAGTCTACCATAATCACAGAAGACCAGGAACATAGTTACCATGTTCCTATGGTCCTGGTAAGTACATTCCTTAAAGCGTAACAATAAATTCTTGATTTCCCATATAAGGTGTGTCTCTCTTCATCCATAACAAGATTTTTTGAGTGCAATAGATGGCTTAATTTCAACCAAAGGATGATACAAATGTTAATTACCTGACAAAAGCTAATGTTCTCATAAGGGCGTGCTTGTGCAAGCAGTTCAGCTTTGGATTCTCTCTTTTCGCCATGAACGATCAGCAATGGCTTCTTCCTAAAATAAAAGGAGATTACTATTAAAACATCAAGTGAATTAGTAATCAGTCTAAACCACTTCTTCATGCAGCTATGACTTCTGGCCCCTAAATCTGATAGCCCATTAGGAAGATGGCACTAAAATCTACATGCCTTATTAACCAACACAAAAAAGCAGTAACTACAATAGAACCTCTAAGAGAAAGACACTAGAAAACTTTAATTTAACAAAACAAAAAAAAAAAAAGGAAAACAGGAGGCATGGAATAAATCAGACACCAAAATAGAAACTAATAACACAAGATCTTGTAAGGAACTCTTGTCTGCATAGCTAGAAACAGACAGATAAAAGCTCTCAAAAGTACTGGTATACACAGTGTGGATCTAAGACAGTTTAATCATTGTTACCTTACAGAGAAGATAGGAAGAATGAGATTGAAAAGGAGAGGGTTAGGTCTACTCTGGCAGCAGTTTCATGTTCACTTCCTAATACTCTGTTCTACTGCATTTCCAGTAAAACGAAAAAAAAAAAAAAAAAAAGGAGAGAAAACTACATCATATGCTCACTTCATCTGCAGTAGATTGCAATTATCAGAATGGAATTTCAAGCAAGCATAAGAACTGCTTTCATGACAATATCCAGCCACTCCAACCATATCATATTCATGACATATCATCCTGATCATTTTTGCGTAGTTTTTTGTGCCCTTCCTACATTCCCTCCTTTCTCTTGCATACCTTGCTTTTGCCTCAGTAAACTGTATAGCAAAAAGCTTCTTGTTCTGTCTTTATAGGTCATCTACTGCATCGTTGTCATGGCCCACAATGGGACCTCCTAAGTGTTAATTAATAAAAATCAGAAACCAGCCATACTAACTCTGACCATGTGTGGTGGTGCATCCCCCCCTTCTCCTGGGACGCTCGTTGATCTCAGAAATTCCCATGAAACTTCGGCCTTGGTGTACTGAGTCTGACGGCTGAGCACTCCTTGACCATATCAGAAACTCCGCATGGCTGAGGCTGGGAATGTACTCCCACTGCCTGACCCTGGTGCCATCTTATCTGAGTTGTAGCTCGCTTGTAAGAACACTGAAACCTTCAGAACTTTAGCCACTACTGCTTTGGACTGTGGCCAGGATGGAAAATTTACAGATGACTAAAGTCAATCATCTTGCGCACCTGTAAATGGTGGTCCTAAGTGAGACCCTTTGAGCTTTCCCGGACCGCGGCAGGTTGCACCCAGCACCTCCCTCTGAGTGAAATGCTCCTCAGAGTTTGCAAACTCTCGAGTTTGGAATATTCGGAGGACCGTCGCCAGCTGGCATGGGACCTGGGCTGCAATACTCCTCGAGGATCAACCCTTCGCCCGTTGAGAAATGCCAAGACATTTTATGTGAGTATTTCACTGAATTTGAGGGGGATTTTTAACAGGTACATCTTTGTATATTTATCTTTGCATCCGTGTGCATGTGTGTGTGTATTGATGGAAGTACCTGCTAGCAAATACAGCCAGCTAAAATCTTATCATCTATCTCAAGATTGTAAATGAACCTTAGACTGCACATAATCTTTAGACATATACCATTGACCAAGTCTGGGACTAGGAGTAGGTCCATCTGGGTCTACTCTGAACCTCATGACTCAACGGGAGGGTCTCCCTTTACGTTTTAGTTCTCGGCCTCTGTATAAATCATCCCAATGCAGTTCTAACACGATAGCCTGGCTTCAGCTGGGATAGAGGTAATTTTCTTGCTAAAAACTGGTATAGTGCTGGGTTTTGGATTTAGCATGAGAATAATGTTGATAACACGCTGATGGTTTAGTTGTTGCTAAGCAGTGCTTACATTAGCCAAGGATTTCTCGGTTTCCCATGCTCTTTTCCTTTCTATGCTTCATCCGTGTAGTTAAGTGATAGAGTGAACCTTGCCATCGAACTCTGCTAAGTTGCGCTTTTATAAATTTCTATTAAAATCACTTTCTGCTAATGCCGTCAACAGTGATTCTTTGAGCAGCCTCTAAACCACTCATTCGCGACACCATGTAACAGTCTTGAAAAGAGGCAAGAAATCAAGAGAACTACAACTGTGGTATAAGCGTACAAGGAAAACCAACAGTCTACACATACACAATTAGTAACACTAATCTGCAACTGCAAACAAGTGTTTATCATTCAGTTATAACAGCAACTTGCATGAACTGAATGATTTGGAAACAGTACAATTTCATCTTCGTAAAATAAACATACCTGAATTCCTGCGGATACTGTCTTACAAGCCATCCCACATCTATACAGTAGTTAAACTTGTACATGAAAAAGAAAACAGACTCATTAAAAAGAAAAAGCAGAGTTTGTCAGAACAACAAACTACAGCAAAAAAGCCTTCTATGTAGAGTCATCGCTCAATACCACTTACATCATACACAGCATGTTTTAACAACAGGTGTATTTTTGAATTTCACATGCTTTCTTTCATGTCTTTTAACAATTCAGGCATTAAAGTTATTCAAAAGCACGTATTAGTGTTCATAAAATTTAACATGCAGAAAAAAAGAATCACATGCATATAATGTAAAAGCTTTGGTTCAAGAACCAACCCTTTGCCATGTGCTTATACCACAAATGATAACAAAAGCTTCTATACAATAACAAAAATATCATTCCTAGATTGCAAGGCTTTTTTCTTTAACAAAAAAAAAATCATTTACATGCTCATAAATATGCATTTTTCAGCTGCACATTCCCCAAAAACAGGAGACAGAAAGCAGTCTTATAATTGCCTGAATTCTAAGCGGAACATGGGATGATTTTTATATTTCAAAAAAATTGTACAGTTGAAAACACGTACAGTTCCCTCTCTATTTTAACAGAGTTCCCTGCTAGTATCAGCTATATGGCACAAACATGGATTATCAAGTTTAAGGTTAATAAAGTGAAATAAGCAAGTGAAATCAATTTGGCAAACAGAAAACTCACCTGGGCAGAAGATATCAGAGTCCCAAAAAGAGGAGACAAAATATCTATTGAAAACATTAAAGCATAATTGAGTAAAAAAAGTTCAAGTAAACATTTCACATCTTGAACAGTTTGATAACTACTGCAACACAAGTGCCAGATTGTTCACAGGCTTGGTGCAAGAGACATGCACAATTAAGTTTACTGTTTTGATTATTCATCTCACCAATTCCCTTGTGAAACCCTTATGGTCTTACATTTATGAAAAGCATTAATCCCCTCAAAGTAGAAAACAAATTTTAAAAACTCATTAGGAGAAAGACCAAGATCTTATGGAGAAAGGGACATCAAAATACTCTCTCCCCTATAGAGAGGGGGCTGGAAGAATTGTGGCAGGGTAGAAGCAATAAGGACATAGTTAATGCTTAAAGACTTACCTGTTGCAGACTGATTGTAAGATACGAGTATCCTTAGTTCATTCATAGTAACACAGAAAACTAATCCGACTGAGGATTTATAACCTCAATAACTGAAGCACAGCAGCAACTTGAAAACATACCCTACAAATACCTTCTAGGATAGACAAAGTATTTCATGCCCTCTCTCTACAGAAATCTGGTTCTTCAGGCTAAACAGAAAACTTAGCCCCTCCACCAGCTCAACTAATCACCCAGCAGAACAATTAATCCTAAGAGAGGACAGGCCAAAAGCCACAACGAATTCACAAAGCAGATAAAGACATAGAGCAGTAAAGCAAGTGAGGTCTCTGACACCAGGCTGCCATCAATAATCAATGCTCATAGGGAGCACATGAAGTTGAGGAAAAGTCACAACCTAATTGTATAGGTCTTCAGTCATTTGTTCTCCTTCAAAGAACTACAAAATTTTTCCTGCCTTGTTTTACTGTATTTGTGTGCATAATCTCTTATTAATGCTTGTTTCTGATTCTGTCTTGTGATGTATGAGATTTCATTTCTGAATGATGGAATGTTTACTGGTGCACAGAGCTGTTCCCGCTAACATCAAACTACAACTACACAGCATTCCTGAAGCATCAGTATTGTACACCAAAGACTTTACTCCCCCTTGACTTACGCTCACTTCTGACTGAACTGAAATGGGCCCATGAATCCCAACCACAAAACTTGAGAAGTACTATCTCGTACTGCCTCAAGTAATAGTGAATAACCAGGTCCAAACCACTCAGCAGCATGAACACAAGTACAAATAACTACTCAGGGACCGTGGTTAGGCACCCAAGAAAAGTATCCTTTTAAGAGCCACGAAAGCAAGTGGTTTTCCCTGATTAACTCACACAGAAAGCAGCAATAAGAAGCACCATATGATTTGCCTTGGCTAAATGCACATTAGATTTGTGCGGCATAATTCATAAGTTATAGCAGAATCGGTATCAGCAAATTAATGCTTTATACACTATACTTCTAAAAGAGAAAGGCAAAGATAACAGAACCAATTCCTACAACATGCACATTTAAAATATGAAACCTCTATTACACCAGAGGATATATGAATTTAAAAATATCCACAAACTAAAACCAAACATTCTCTTGCAAACAAATCTCCCAAAAGCCCACTCCTGTAGAAGCCACTTGTTCACCTTTTATGTGCAGGGCTCCAAAATTATAGCTTTGTTTAATTCCCCTGACTTTAGTGAGGAAAAACCTGAAAGGGTTTCCTCCATTCAACAAATCCCAGGTATCTTGGGCTTCACTGGGTGTTTCATTATACTCCTCTGCTTTCTGATTCTCTGAGAGTTCATCATCTTTGTGAAGATTCAGCAGATGTTCTTTGGGTGCATCACATTTTTCTTCTTTCAGTGTTTCTTTGTGGGCATGCTTTTCCTGATCTTCAGGCTCTTCATCACTACTAGAAAGACACCAGCCTAAACCTGCTTGGCTAGTTCTCTGTTTTTCTGCTGGAGGTATTTCTGTAGAAAGTTTTTTATCACTGAGCTTCAGGGGAGAAGCTTTTCTTTTGTGAGCAGCTTTCCTAGCTTCAGAGCATGGATATTGTGGCCCACTTGTTCTGCCATGTGCAGCATCCAATAGTGAAGATGTAGATGGTTTTTCACTGTCAGAATTTTCCTCAGTACTTTCATCACTGCTAGATACTGTCCATTTTCCGTGTGCACCCTCTTGAAGCATTTTCCTAGGGATTAAAAAACAAAACACCAAAAAAATTGTGCATTTTTGCTATGCTCAAGTCTGTTTTCCTTCCTAGTTTCCCTTTGCTTATTATTAGGGAGCTTTGCTTTTTATATTTGGCAGAATCTCCATGCAACTTCTGACTCGGGAAAATTTCATAGCACGCAAGGCTTATTTGTTTCTGTGCCCAGGAAACAAAGAAACACGTGCAACGGGAGCAACCATCAAGCGGGAAGCAGCTAATGGGGAAATCTGCACGTGGAAAACCGGCTAGGATACGGACACGTACAGGAAAGTATTTCAAAAGTCTAAAGAGTGATTTGTTTCATACAGATATTTCTCACGCCGACCCTAACGTTTAGAGGTCTAGCGCGCTCTGCTGAGGAGACACGGAAGCAGAGAGCCGACTCAGAGCCACTCTTTCCGGCTGCCCCTGCGGGACCACAGCCTGGAACCACAGCCTCCCTCCGCCGCCCCCCGGGAGGCCCTCAGCCGCGCCCCTCCGCTAAACCAAGGGCGGCAGGAAGCCGAGGGCCGCGGGGACGGGACCGCTGCTCCCGCCGGCTCCGACAGCGCCCCGCGAGGCGGGCAGAGCCTGCGGCCGGGGGAGGCACCATCCCCGCGGCCGCCGCCGGCTGAGAGGGCGCGAGCCAGCACGCGGGCCACGGCGCCAAGGGCCCCAACAGCCGCTCCCGCCCCGCAGCCGGGCGGCCGTCGCCCACGCCGAGACCCCGCGATGCCGCCGCTCACCCCAGCCGCCAGCTCCCGCCCCACTCCGGGAGGCCGGCGGCTTACCTCCAGGCCCCACCGCCCAGGCAGCGCGCCCGCAGCCTCAGACGAGGAGAAGGCCGAGGCCCGCCTTCCCCCAGCGCAGCCCCGCCCCTCCCCTCCTCCCGAGCCAATGGCGCGCGTCTGATTTTAGCCAATTGACGCCGGCGCTGCTCTTGCCCCACGGGAGTTGGTGGCGGCGCGCGGGTTGCTCGGCGGCGCGGGGCCTGCCGCCGTCCTGGGCGCGCTCCGCGCCTGTGGGTCCCCGTGGCGCGGCCGCCGCGGCCCGAATGGAGCTTCCCCTTCCGCAGCCGTGCGGGTGAGGAGCCCGAGAGGTGGCGGGTCCGTCCCAGCCGCGCCCGGTGGTGCCTGAAGGGCTTTCCCGGCCTCCCGAGGGCGCGCGGGTGTCGAGAGGCGGTCCAGCAGCTATGGCATCTCTCTCAAAGCTCCTAAACCGGCAAAACAGTCGCGTCTTAGTGACCTGAATTAATCTAATAAGTAATTATTTGACCTTAATACTAGTTTAGGGCAGGTGCACTATTTGCATAATCGTTCATTCAGCTTGGTGTTTACTGTGTCTGAAGTGCCCCCCTAATGAGATAACTGCGTGAGGACTCCAAGAAGGGAGTGGGAGGAAAACAGGTGTAAAATTAATCAAAGTAAGAGTATGGACTACATCAAAGCTTGCTCTATCTACCAAGATGAACTGTCTTAGCATTTGGTTCTCATTACTCGTAATTTATTACAAGCTTGTGACTGCAGTTAACAAATAATGTGTCTTATATCAGCATGCAATACAATTGACGAGCTACACCTGGAAAAACATTAATGAAATTTCAAGTTGTTTGTGTAATTCTATTAGTAGTTTTCTGCAGAGTTGCATGTAATGCTTCTTCCTGAAATAATCTGTGGGTATACTCTTCATTACTGTGAGATAAAATGTTTTATTATCAACACTTGCTGAAGGTCTTCTATGGGAAAAGCTCCTAAGAAAATTGCATGATTTTGTATATTATGTGCATAGTCTCTTGTCTAAGTATAGACTATGGAACCAGTATTTGTTTTCCAAAAGTACTTCAGAAGATTTGATGGCTTCTGACTATGCTTGCATTCCAGTCCCTCCTCATAGTTCCTGTCTATGTAGTGACTTAACTGAGAGACTTAAAGATGCCTGGCATTTTTCAAGGAAAAATTTCAAGATCTTGCAGATACAAATTTAATGTAATTTGCTTTCTAGAAGTCTGTACCATGTATTCTAAGTTTGCAAAAAAGCCTTTTCGTAATAAGCACATAAAACGTAGAAGTAGGAAAATTTTATTTTAACTTAACAAAAATTTAAAATTAGGTGGACTCAGTCCATTTTCATCTACTGTAATACAGTAGATGAACAGAGTTCTGACAGAGATGCGACTAATCTTCAATAGTTCTTAAAAATAGCATAGTTTATTCAGCAAGTGCCTATTTTATTCTTCCCATAACAGTTACTCAAAGTAAAAAATATTACGTCAGGTTTATCATTTTTTAATGTAAATCACTCTCTTTTTCTAGGTGTTTGAAGCATGTGATGAAGATAACAAAGGCTATTTAAGCAGAGAGGACTTTAAAGTTGCTATAGTAATGTTGGTTATAAACACTCAAAGGTATATATTTTTTCATTTATGTTCTGAAGATCCAGCTTACGTAAATGTCTCAGTATTGAGAACTCTGTGTACTGATTCGCGCTAATTAAAGTGGATTACTGTAGGTTTGGTAAACAAAAATACCTACAGATTCTTAAAGTAATTTTCTTATCTGGTGGTATTTATTTCAAGAGAAAATAATCAAACCCCTACCTTTACTGCTGTAGACTGTGATGAGCAGAAGGATGCATTGTATTTCATATGTGTACAAGATGTATGAAATAAGTGACTTACTGAGCTTGTTGATCAATTATTGGTTTTTATTAGTGGTACACTCCATTTCTTTACTCAGTGATTTCAGCAGATGTGAAACTACTGCATGTCCTAATAATAAACATGTATTCTCAAAAATATAGCTATTTTTCATTTCACGTAACAGTTGGGCATTTTTAGTCTTGACTTCTCTAATATAAATCTGTAGCTGTACGAAAATCTTAACAAAAGAAAGGTTTATTGAGAGAAATCATATGTTGCATACTCACAGGAAGATACAGGATAAATTGTATGGCTTAATGTAGTTCTGGAAGTTATGTTTCTGCTCTAGTACTGCAAGTGATCTCAAAAGAAGAACACACATGCAAGATTTCAAAATAAATACATGTGTGTCTGTGAGTTTGTCTTTCTCACGGCATGTCAATACAAGCTTGACCAATATACTATGAAGTATGTTTAGCATAGAAATTATGTTTCATATTTCTTCTTTAGTTTGAGCAATCTTCTTCCCCAAGGACCACTTGTGACTAATTTTTTTGTTTTTACTTGAATACATTTTTTATGAAAATAGTCTTAAGAAGATCATAAAAAAATTTTGTCTATGATAATTTAAAGTAAAAACCACAGAAATGTTTTATTAAACTGTGAAAGTAGTCATCTCTGATACATTTCAGCTGTGGGTAAACATTTTCTCAGTGAGCTAGAGCCAGATCTAAAAATAATTTAGACTTCTAAAGTGAGTTTTAACTGCTGAATTATGAATCTGAAAATGCTCAGCTGCCCCTTATCTATCTTCTCCTATCTGTTTTTACTTTCATGTAAAAATTAGCTGTTCTGTTAAATTCCCTGAATTTTCTTCCAGGAGGAGTACTCAAAACATGCTTAAGGCATTCAAACAAGAGCAGGTTCTGTGCATAAGTCACTGATGGCTCCTTCCTGGAAAGAGAATAGAAGTGGAGGACTCCTGGAAAGAAAGGAGGTGCAGGTTTAGTTACTTCTTCCTGAAAAGATGCCAAGTCACACCTGCTGTGTCTCTAGGCAGTGCCATGACCACCTGGCTGTAGACCATTTTGTCTGTGCAACTGCACAAAAATTAATTAAAAACATTTGTTCCAGGGGTGATTCTGTCGTCTAGTGGTTTTGCTAGCTCTTAAGTGGGCCCAATTCCAGCAGCTGTTGCTCTTTACCCAATGACTGCTCATTGTGAAGTACTAAAAGATCCCTGGGTAGACAGATACTTTTCTTTGTGGCTTTTGCTGACATGCATTAACCATGCTTTATGGCACAACCACACTTTTGCTTTTGCTGATGGCGAGGCCTTGTAAGTGTTCCTTTCAACATTTTGGTAGTTTTTAATCCAGTTCTGAGAAACACAACTTTCTCTGTGCACCAGATAGGAACCAAACGCAGAAATTACAATCTTAAAAGTTGATTGTTAGGAACCAGTTCCTAAGCATTTTATTGTGCATTTTATTTTGTTGTCAAACTGATTAAAATCAGAGACTATTATAACAGCCCTTGTATGTCTTCAGATGTCACTAGGAACAGCCCTGCCAAGGAGAGTACTTTGAAGAGCTTTTCCAAGAAATCGGGAATGATGTGCATGTGTTACTTCTTAAGTTAGGGTTAAACTCTTTCCTCAACTGCACTACATACTACAATACATTTTTCAGTAGAAATGGCAATTGCTTAGCATCATCAACTGCAATCAAGCAAACTGCATTTGTAGTAAATTGTTGCTGCATCTTTTTTTTGGTCATGTTTTCATTTATTCTATAAATTAAAAGTAATACTAACTTTACCCACTAGATGTCACAAACGAACTCTTTACTGGGGAAGGTGGGACCTAAGAATTTGAATCCCATTCCTACTCCTACTTGCTTTTACAAAATAATTTTTTGAAACAATTCTGTATTATTTTTTATAAAATATTATTTTTGTGTGGTTATTCACAGAGATTCTGAACTTACTACTGTTTAAAATTAAGCCTTCTGAGACAAGTAAAACATGAAAATAGAAAGAGATTAACCTGATAGTTGTACTGATACTATATGTATATTTAATATATTAGCATATAAAAATCATCATTTCTAGGAACTTGCAGCATTGAAAAATTATTTGAACTGATCTAAAATGTTCTTGTATTTCAACAACTACTCAGCTGGCTAACTGCACATTCAGGTGTGAAGTGTTTCAAATGAAAAGGGTACCGCAGGAATAGTAGTCATGAAAATATGTTGTTTCCCCAGCTGAAGTTTCATTCCTGGTACTGTTACTGAATCTACTGTTACTGTTACTAGATCTAACTGAAAGCATTCTCTATACTGTGCCTAGGAGGCCAGGCCCCCCAAAATGTCCAGAGTTTTCCCTGACCCAACTGCGTACTTTCACATCAGGACACCAGTAGGTCGACATCTGCTGCTGAGCAAGGTGCCAACAGCAGGGCACCCTGACATCCAGAGTACAGGAGGCCAGTCTGAGCTCAGGGCTGGTTACAACTTCCAGATGCTCTTCTGGCACATCTTATCAAAGCTTTCTAAAAAGGACTCCCTAGTCTATTTGCATGCCTGACGCAGTCTATGTGAAAAGTGTTGCAGGCCAAATGGAGTAGATAGTCTTAGGTTAACTGGTCACAGCATGTTTGGCTTGTCCGTTCTCCAGAATGGAGTAAGCTTAGGTTGCACTAGAAGCTGCTAACATGTCGTTTCCTCCCACGTGAGTTGTCTCAGTGCTGCGACTATGTGCAATCTTGTATTCCAGTAACATAGATGCGAGAGTTTGGACTCACGAGCACTCAGTCATGCTAAAAAGCAGTATAAATATAGCCCACAGTGGACCTCTGTGCTTTCTTGGATATACACTCCGTTTCTGTTGCTTACATTGTTCAAAGATCTTTTCCAGTGATCTCTTGGTCACCTCCTAATTCAGTTCTGAAAAGTCAATTTTTTTGTTCTCATCATGTTGTTTAGCTTTTTGCTTTTGTGCTATAATGGATCTTGGTAACACGCTAATATTAGTGAGTATTAGTGAATCTTGGTAACATGCTAATCAACATGTAAGTGTTAGTCCTGTGTTCCTATCAGATAAAATTGTGAGGTAAGATGCTACTGAAAGACAGTAGAGGAGACACATAGTACATAAAATGAGACAGTAGTGGACTAGTTTCAGGATAGTTGCAGAAGCTGGATGGTGCAAACAGTGGGTTTTTTTTCCCTCTACCTTTTTATTAAAGTTTTTATTTTAGACAAATTTACCAAATTAATTTTGGTCAAACTAGGTTTCAGGAAATAGTTGGTCTCCAATCTGAATATTGTAACAGAAAGTTCTTTCATTGTTTAAAGGAAATAACAAATCTGGGGGCTGATGCTCCAAACGTTAATTTTGAATATTACAGTTCCTTTGTGTGTAGTTGTAACACCAATCTGTATAAAATTAAGCATGTTTGTTTAAGCATACTTAGTTTAAGGTTTCAATATTGATTAGGATTCTATTAGGACTACATATATACTTAGTTTACTGGATGAAAAAGAGGTGGTTTTATTTTAATTAGAATAAAATATTTTCTTACTTAAATGCCATAGATGATACTGTTGTGTAATATGTATTATTATGAGATCAGTATTTAGGGAAATCACATACTATTGACATAAAATGGAAATCATACAGGAGTTCGGATATATCACTTCTGTAGAAAACCACTGTGGCGTATCTTCTGTGTTCCAGGTGGTGGTGGATTCAGTAATGTCTTCTGTGAGACCGTGAACTTCAGGTAGTATGCAAACGCCAATCTGTCAATGATTTCTACTTCTTTTTTATTCATAAATTTAAAAAACCTGAAGTTTATATTCTCAAGTATTTTGAAGAACTTGATGTAGATTAATGTTAATGTATGTGNACGGTTGGACTTGATGATCCTAAGGGTCTTTTCCAACCTGAATGATTCTATGATTCTATTCTATGATTCTATAAATGAGCTGACCATGGCTATTAAAGAGGATATTATGATTCCATTTAGTTTTGTAATATTTTTAGTGCTTGTATGTTACATTTAGCTTGAACTTATTCTTGCTTCTCAAAGTGACATTTCTTAATAGCAACGTTATATAGATTAGTGATGGAGAAAAATAATTAGTAATTTTTAGTGTTCAAGTTGGTAAGTGATGAAAAAGGTTCTATCAGTTTTTTGATACTGTTCCACTGTTTACTTGGGCAAATACTGGAGTCTCAAATCGCAGTTCAATAAATATCTCTTTCTGTAACAAACCTCCCATTTATATAGTTCTGCTTGTTTTTTTCTTGTCCTTGACCTTATCAATTATGCCCATACATCTGTTTGTGGGGTCATGTGGCAAGTCTTATTGGAGAAATGATTCATATAAAAAATGAAGTGGCAAAAAATGTGGTTGCTTTTATCAATAAGTTCCCTCATCCCTTTCGCCACATGGCCCTATAAGTATTTGTATCAATACATTTGAAGGGCATTGCGGAGGCTGGTTTTGTTTATTCTAGCATTAATGCCAAAACCCATGTTCATTAAACCACACCCTTGTAGATCTTTAGTTTAGGCAACAAATACAGAACAAAGATTTTACTCAGATTTTTTTCAAGAGTACAACCACATATGAATACCTAAAAGAAAAATAGTGAACTAGTATATAAAGATATATTATGGATTTCTTAATACCTAATTGGCTTGAATATTTTTTTGAGATGACCTTTTTGTGTGTTGAGATAGCTTTACAGCCTGTTCTAGTAGTACATAAATTGCCAAGTCTCAAGATCAATGAATAGGCGGCGCTCTATTACAGGAGTCATTGTATAGGAGGAAAATGTTATGCTATAATCTTCTGGGCTCGTATGTTACTCTAAAGAAGAAAAAATAAATGGATGGAAAGCTTACATTGCTTTTTATGGTTTCACTTCCATAGTTATCCAACTGAATGGAAAGCTGTTCATGCAGGCAAGTTCAGTATGTTTAGGCAACCTCTGTTATTAAAGAAATTGTGCATGTACAGAACCTAGCAGTTGAAAGCAGCAAGTCTTTGCAATCCTGGAAACTGAGACTGTAACAGTTCTTAATATATGATTTTTCAAGAAGAAATAAGGAAAGAAACACCGGAAACCCATAAGCTTGGAGTTTTAGATTTGAATTGAGACAGCAGGTGGAGCTGAAGGAGTTGTGCTTTTGAACCACTGCAGCAAGAATAGGATATGAATGAATCAAAAGAAAGAGAAGTGCAGAGCTTTTGTTATGATATTTGCTAAAGAAAAATTCCTGCAGCATACAGTCATATTGCCTTCTAAAGAAAATTAAATTGTTTAAAATGAGCATAAAGCATATATTAGAAAGTTATGAGAAAGGAATATTTGTCTGCTTAAATATTGAGCTGAAGTGGGATTTTTTTTGCCAAAAAATATGTATCTGCAGAATTTTTATATCAAGATTTTTGCATGTTTCATGGGGAGGCCTGAAGTTTCGAGAGACAGATGTTTGTTTTGTAATTTTTATGTTTTACTTTGATTTTAGAATAAATAGTCAATTAAGTATTTACAAACTAGCTTTGCATTTCGATTTCTTTCATTTTCAGTTCATTAAAAGGATAAGATAAATGTACAAGTAAGGACTTTCATATAGTATACAGGAGGAATAACCAATCCAGTTCTACATTCAATTTTATTATGAATTTCATAGGAATCTATATCCGAGGTTGTAGATTATTTCAGAGTTCTCTGACTGCTGGGAATGATGCCAGATTGTTTATGCGGCGTGAATGGCTGCATTATCCATGGCATGCAAGTGCTATTGACTTAGAAAAGTCCATGTTTTTCTCCAGTGCAAAGAAACATGAGATGGCAGGTAACAAGAAGAAAAAAGTAGAAGTAAACAGAAGCATTATACTCAAGTATAGAAAATAGATGAGAAAATGTAAACGATATTGAAATGTTTGCATGATCATGATCTAACTTTGAAGACTATTATTTCAGTTTTATTTTTGTGTTTATTTATGTAATTAAAATTATTCATAATTTTTAGACCACAGTTGTATATATTTTTAAGGAGAAAAATAAAACTGACTTTTTTTGCAGGGAGATATATTTATATTTTACATTTTCCTAGGTCTATTATTTGAAAAGTTTTTAAATCTCATGAGTGCAAAGAAGGCTGCACAGTTATACAAATATTTACAGCTTTTGATGTGCAAGGTAAGTTTTTGCTCCTAAATATTTGGAGTATTAATTTAATTCTAAAACAATTAAGCAAAACTGAACAAAACTGAAGGAGATAAAAAGAAGTTAAGATGAGATGTCCTGGATGCTACGAAGTTAAGTAAAACTACCAGATCCAGAGTAACAAAATCCATATTACAATGGACTGCTAAAACAAACAGAGCATGTATAATTTCATATTTGTAGATATGTTTCTTGCTCTTCCCTCTTTTTAGTACAGAGATTAAAATTAAGTTTTGGGACTGAACATAGTTTTAAAATATTTCTTTTATGTTAAGTAAAATAATTTACAGTACATATACATGTAAGATGTTTAGCATCTTTCGGTGTGATGACTCTGATCAAGTGTGAGTTCTAAAACTGTCTATATTAGCAATTAATACAGCACATAGGGATCAGGTCTGTAGAGCAAGAAGTTTATGCTGGGGACCCAGTATCTGTATGACATTCATTGAGGGAGTTACTTGGACTAATTCTAGTCTGGTCAACAGACTATATGATCACTAGAAGTTGGAGTGCTTTGGGTGCATGCTGGGATCACATCTTTCAGTTTAATTTCATCTGGAAAGAATGCAGTTTGTATACTGTGATGTTAACCATAGTACAATCAGTGGGGAAGACTGGGAGTTTCAATTCAAAAGAGCATTCTAAATCTTAAGTAAAACATAGTGACATATTGAGACAAGGGGGGAAAAAGCTTAATTAGTATATTTCAGAGCTTGTGAAATTGTTATATGAAAAGGGTTTTTTACGTTTATTTATAAAATTTTCACTTTGGTGGAAGTGCTGTCTCCAAACCATGTTAGGTACTGGTAGGTTCCTTTAATTTCAAAGGTTGCATGTATAATTTTCTTATACTTTAAATGAAGTAACATGTTACAGAATAAGCTAAGTCTGTGATTGGTGTCACAAAGGCTAGAAGGAAAGGGAAGTAGGAAAAAAAGTTAAAGGCACATACAGAATACTTAGCTTCTCTACTTACCGTACAGAGCTGGGAATTATTTTCTGCTATAAAGTGTAATTCTCAGCATATTCTTAGACATAAAAATGAAAACAAGTGTATTCAAGCTACGCAGAACACAAGGAAGGAAGAATATCAGTAATTGATTTACATTAAGAATGAAGGGCCCTACTGAAGTAATTTAGCTTTCATATCAAGTAGACTTGATTTGTAGATGTGCAAAATGCTCATGATGAGGCATCCATACATGTTGAACTCATTTTAACAAACTTGAGGCTTGAAAATTGAATTATTATATTTATCATTCATATATTTTACTAATATTAAACTAATATTTTACTAATATTAAAATAGTCTTAAAATGTTTAATATAATATAGTAAGAAGCTAAAGAATAACGGATTATTTTTCTAACCTACCTGTAAACAACTGTTATGCTCAAAATCTTTTTATGGCTACAAAGGAGAGACACCTGATACATAAAGCCAATATTTATTTTTACTATATACTGAAATCTTAGCAGTCTAGTCAAAGAATTATTATTGGTACAGATTTAATAATTGCAAAAAAAAGAAAGAAAAAGAAAATAAAGAATACTATGCTACAAAAGTCTCAATGCAGTTAAATATGTTATATGCCTCCTAACATTTACCCCTGTTTCTGTTGTTATTCTCAGTCTTCCACTGTCCCTATCAGTCCTGAGGTTGACAGGTTCAAGGCAGGCATGGTAGGGTGAATTGCCATTATCCTGACTTCTTCACGAAGGAGTATGATATTCATATTGATGTTTTCTTCTCTCTCACTCTAGCACCCACTTTGGATCATTTTTATATGTTTTCCAACACAGTTTATACCTTCCTGTCTTCATCGATCTGCAAGCCCATATTGCATCCAAATTACTATACACAGCACATATTACATATTTTAGATACTTGTTCTTTGCTCTCTTTGTCATCCATAAAACCACTTTTGTCCAGCTCCTGTGTCTACATTTCTTTAATTCACTGTTGGTGAGTTGTGTATAGTCTTGGTCCTCCAGTGTTAGCCTGTGCCCTCTATCTTAACATCCCATGCCTGTACTCCTCTACTCTACATGCTGTGTCTTTACATCTGAAAGCCTCTGCTATAGACCCTCTGCCGGGTCTATATTTCCCTACATCATTATCTTAAACTCATAAATATTTCATTTTACATAGAAGAAATTCTTGTTACTACTGTCTGTATAAAGCTATGTTTATACTGTATAAAGGTAAGAAGAACAAATTAGACAGCCACCTGGTCCTTAAAAGAACTGCTGTTACAGATAAAGCAAGTAAAAACTCCAGGCAGGTCAAGCAAGTTCAGACTAAGTCTGACAAGCCTCAGTCCTTAGACCTTGCAAACTCAGTACAGAGTTTGTGGCCTGTTATTAGCAATGGCTGTACTATATTTACTGGAATACAGGGCTATGAAACATACAGTTAATCTCTCTGCTTTACTTTAACATTGCATATTCTTTTATAAATCTGTAAAGATGTAGTGAATTCATTTGAATTGGTAATAGAGCTTCAGGATGGAGTGGTGTTGTTAAATGCTCTATTTTATGAAAGAAAAAAGATACTTCATTCAGTAGTTGTTTCTAAGTATAGTAAGTAGGTGGTTTGCTTTTTTTTTTAATTCCACGGGAATAAGACCACACATAAATATATTTTCATCCCATACTGATAAAATAATATTTAATGTAGACGTTCTTTCTCCTGAGGGATTGTTTTCTTACAAATGTCAGTGATATACTGCACGTAACTGTTGCTAAAGTTTGCAAAATGTGGGTGAGTTTTCCATTTATATTTGATTGTATTAACTGACCATAATCTTGCCTGAACAGTAGCATGACATTTATTGTTTCTGAGCTAATATTGCAGTTGTATTGAACAAAATGCTCAAGTGCTTATCATGCACCTGGTGTGCACCTGATTAAAATGCCATTGTACCATAAAAACTCAACATTCTCGACAGAGGAGATGTAGAACTACCTGCTAAGGTTAATGGTGTGATTGTATGTTCTTTCATGATGGGGCTTTTTGTAATGGGTAGCACACAGAGGAATTTTTTTATAATAATGCTGCTGTTCTGCATGTAGCTACATGGATATGAAATGTGACAAGTGCTTTGCAATAATAATTTGTGACAAATGGCTGTCTGTAAGTGAACATGTTGTCTTTTAAAGTGGGATTCAAATTCTTAAAAAAATATTTCAAGTACTATTTTCCTTTTTTGTTGTGAAGATGAATGTCATATATGAATTATACAATATTATTAATTACTGCTGCTGAGAAAATATTTGTCTTAGCTGCACCATTTGTTTAGAAAGAATAGGTTATTTGTATGCTAAATCCTTAGACCATGATAATGGAAATAGTAACAGAAGTAAGCTGAAAACCAATCACATGTGAATGTGCGTGAACATATAAATGATGAAAAATGTCTTAGAAACCAAAAGTGGACAGAAAAGTCTCATACAGTTTTTAAAGCTAGCAAGCATAAATCAAATCTTAAGGAAGAAAAGGAATTCATGATCTGCATTTTATGCTGCTGTGCCTTTAGATTGATAGGATCACACACTAGAGGTATATTAGTACTTTTGTATGTATTGGTACTTTCCATACGAGAAATGACCTAATTGTCTCATATTTCTTTCATGTAATTATCTAGTAATGAGAAAATAACCTGTTTTTCAGACCCACTCCATGGAAGAAATCTTATGCTTTTTTATGCAAGTTTGATTTATAGACATGTACTGCAGAGCACAGTGAATATGAGACATTCATCTTCCCATGGCTAGTTGCCATGGCGACATAGTACACAGTACAATGTCATTCCAGCTCTGGTGATGCCTGCAGTAGTTTATTCCTTTGTTGTTCTTGTTTCTTAAGCAACTGTCTTGCAGCCTTTCATATTATCACACTTCATCACCTATACAAGTCTTTTTCCTTATCTCTTGAGAACCATCTCTAATAGAAAAAATGCATATCAGTGTATGTACTTTTTTTTTTCAAATCATGGGTTAAAAGCTTGTCCCATGCCCACTAATAATATACCATTGCCCTAAAACTGGTAAAAGAAGATGGTAAACCAGACTGAACATCAAAATGTAAAGGACCTGACTCAGCATCTTTATTTACTATCTCCTATCAGGGACTGGAGTTAAGAATGTTTTTCTGTAACCAGTATCTCACTCCAGGAAGACAGAAGGTGAAAATAATCCAACAGATTCTCCAACCGGTCCTTAGCTGGCATTTGTGAGGTGGACAAAAATCCAACAGCTGTCTTACAATACCTACTCTGTTTCACTCTTGTGAGATAAGAAATGAGAGGAACTGAAAAAAAAAAAAAGGAAATCCTCATAATTAATCTAAGAAAGTACTAAGAGTGTTCAGGTTGTTGACAAGAGTCAAACTGAATTATTTTTACATGGAGAAGCTGTACCCTAACACAAGTTCTTCTTTTTCAAGGCAGTACCTATTTGACGATTCATTACACAGGGAACCGATACACAATTAAGGCTGTATGTGTCCCAGGTTCTGCCTAAGTGGGGTGATACTTTGCAAGAAAACATGTATGGTTGAAAACATTTTGTAGAGAATCCTGAGTTAACACCTAAAGATAGATGTATCTTTTGGGTAATATTAATAATGAGTTTTGGTTTGTTTTTCCTATCTATAAGTCTGTTACCAATTTTCTAATCCAATTACTTAACAACATACTTCGCTATTTGTGGTGGGTTGACCCTGGCCAGCAATTAAACACCCACCCAGTCACTCACTAACTGCCCCCACGGTGGGATGGAGAAGTGAATCAGAAGAGCAAGAGCAAGAAGATTTGTGGGTTGAGATAAGGACACTTAAACCAGTGCAGCAAAACTGCACATGCAAGCAAAGCAGAATACGGAATTTATTCACTACTTCTCATCGGCAGGCAGATATGTAGCCACTTCCTGGAAAGCAGCACACCGAATGGTTACTTGGGAAAATAAAATACCATAACCACGAACATCCCCTCCTTTCTCATCCTTTCCCCAAGCTTTTATTGCTGAGCTTGATGTCATAGAATCATAGAATGGTTTGTGTTGGAAGGAACCTTTAAAGTTCGTCTAGGCCAACCCCTCTGTCACGTATTTCACTAGATGAGGTTGTTCAAAGCTCCGTCCAGCCTGACCTTGAACACTTCCCATAATGGGGCATCCACAACTTCTCTGGGCAACCTGTTCCAGTGTCTCACCCCCCTCACTGTAAAACATTTCTTCCTTATAGCCAATCTAAATCTCCCCTCTTTCATTTTAAAACTATTGCTCCTGTCCTGTCACTACAGGGCCTTGGTGAAAAGTCTCTCTCTGTCTTTCTTATAAGCCCCCTTTTTATATTGCAAGGCCACAATAAGGTCTCCCTGGAGCCTTCTCCAGGCGGAATGGCCTCAACTCTCTCAGCCTTTCTTTTATTGCAACAATAGGTGATATCGTAAGTCTCTTTACAGCATGAGCAACAAATTCATATGGTATGGAACATCCCTTTGGTCAGTTTGGGTAAGCTGTCCCAGCTGTGTTCCCTCCTAACTTCTTGCCCACCTCCAGCCTACTCACCAGGGGAACTGAGTGGCAAAAAGAAAGCCTGGAGGCTGTGCAAGCATTGCTCAGCAGTAGCCAAAACACTGGTGTGTTATTAACACTGTTCTAGTCACAGATCCAAAACACAGCATCATTTGTGCTACTGTGAAGAAAATTAACTCCATCCTAGCCAGACGTAGTACACTACTGTAAATTCAAATTATTCATTCGTTCTAACACTTCTCTAATAAAAAACATCACTAGCTAAATCCTGCAGGAAATGGGAATACTCTTCCTACGGAGCAGTAAGCCGTTATACATCTATTTCACATCTAGTGAAAGCATGGAGCTTTCACTACAAATAAATCTAACACCAAATCGTCCTAACAAAAATTTTAAATAGAATTTCTGGTGGATATGACCCAGTTCTATCTATTTTCCCAATCCTACAGATAATTAATTTAAAATTTTGAACTTTTTTGTGTATCATTTTATCTGAAGAGAAGGGGACTGCTAAAACAATTGACATAAGCACACGAATTTTTGCAGATTTGAGAGCAAAATCTAGCATGCGAGTGTTATACAATATGCTGCACATTTACATGCTCATTCCTTCTAAATAGTTCAATGTACTTTTTTCTAATTTGGGAAAAAATACCACATGAAATAAATCTTAAAATATTTTTGAAAGTTAGTAATTTAAATGAAGTTCATTTTTAAATTTAAAATTTGTGCTCTTCCTATTTTTGAGGATATGTCCAAACACGTATTTGCAATTATGTTAGCAAATTTAAATAAGTCACTGGTTCATGCCTCTTAGTTTTCACTCTTGCTGTTCACACTGGCCTTCTTTTATTGGTCCTCGAAGTGCACAGTAAATTGTTTTAACATAAACCATTCTTAGTTCACATGACTCCATTTTATTTTGCATTGCCATGGAGTAGGGTTATGCACGTGGTCAATTACCATAATACTTCCATGGTAATACAACTTATTAAAATGTGTTAATGCCACATAAGTGCTTAGCTGGTCATATCCTCGGGGCTCTCTTTTAAAGACAGTTTCTTTCAGATGGAATAAAACTGTGACATATAATTAAAAATATTAGAATGTGGCAGCTATAAAATAGACCAAATTCAAAACATCAAAGATTAATTTTTTTTAATTGTGAATAACATCTGGGATAATAGCAGCGCAGATATCTTTTTTTTCACCTGCCAACTTGCCTCAAATGTGAATCAGTTCTTTTAGCAGTAGCTTATATTTATTCAGTTTGGTGATCTCTTTACAAGAACTACTTACACAGATGCTGGTTATTTTTTAATTGCATTGGATGATAGAAACTGGGAAAAAGACTGACCCCACCAAACTCATTTCAAGTAGACTATTAAACAGCCATTAGATGACAACAATTCTGGTTCATTTTCATCCAAAGCTGAACCTCTACCCTGAAGGGGAAAATGTTCCTTAAGCTCTTTCAGAGCATACTTTTTATTAAAAGTAGATTTTTCTCTAGTGTTAAGAATAAAAGATTTTTTTCCAAAATAAACTGCATCTTTTATTTGAAGTGTAATCTGTGATGTATGCTGATAGACTGAAAACCAGATATGTTTGAATTTTTTTTACTTTAGTCAATAGAACAGAATAGAATAGACTATTTCAGTTGGAAGGGACCGACAATGATCATCTAGTCCAACTGCCTGACCAATTCAGGGCTGACCCAAGTTAAAGCATGTTGTTAAGGGCATTGTCCAAATGCCTCTTACACATTGACAGGCTTGGGGCATCGACCACCTCTCTAGGAAGCCTATTCCAGGGTTTGATCACCCTCTCTGTAAAGAAATGCTTCCTAATGTCCAGTCTAAACCTCCCCTGGTGCAGCTTTGAACCATTCCTGTGCGTCCTGTCACTGGATCCCAGGGAGAAGAGCTCAGCACCTCCCTCTCCACTTCTCCTCAGGAAGCTGTAGAGAGCAATGAGGTTGCCCCTCAGCTTCCTTTTCTCCAAACCAGACAAACCCAAAGTCCTTAGAGGCTCCTCACAGGACATTCCTTCCAGCCCTTTCACCAGCTTTGTTGCCCTCCTCTAGATGTATTCAAGGACCTTCACATCCTTCTTAAATTGTGGGGCCCAGAACTGCATACAGTATTCAAGGTGAGGCCACACCAACGCTGAACACAGCGGGGTAATCACCTCTTTTGACCGCCTGGTTATGCTAGGTTTGATGCACCCCAGGATGCGGTTGGCCCTCTTGGCTGCCCAGGCACACTGCTGACTTCTGTTGAGCCTGCTGTCAGCCAGCACCCCCAGATCCCTTTCTGCAGGGCGGCTCTCCAGCCACTCCTCTCCCAGTTTATACTTGTGCCCGGCATTACTCTGTCCTAGGTGCAGGATACAGCATTTTGACTTGTTAAACTTCATCCCATCAATCATAGCCTAATGCTCCAATCAGTCTAGATCCCTCTGCAAGGCGTCCTGTCCTTCAAGAGAGTCAACAGCACCTCCCAGTTTGGTATCATCAGCAAACTTGCTAATGGTGCATTCAACTCCTGCATCCAGATCGTTGATAAATATATTGAACAGAACTGGCCCTAGAATTGAACTCTGAGGAACACTGCTGGTGACCGGTCGCCAGCGAGATGTAGCCCCATTCACTACAACCCTTTGAGCTCTGCCCTTCAGCCAGTTCTTCANGGACAGGGAGAGAATCGGAAGGGTACGAGTGAGAAAAACTCATGGGTTGAGATAAAGACAGTTTAATAGAACAGAAAAGGGAAAATAATAATGATAATGATAGAATATACAAAATGAGTGATGCACAATGCAATTGCTCACCACCCGCGCTGACCGATAACCAAGTAACGATCGGTACTTCCTGGAACATGCCTACCATTCATGTACTGAGCATGACGTCACATGGTATGGAATACCCCATTGGCCAGGTGGACTGGCTGTCCTGATTATGTTCCCTCCCATCTTGTGTACCTAGCTCAGTCAGCAGGCATGGGAGCTCTCCTTGGACCAGGAGGGTACTTAGCAACAGCTGAAAACATCAGTGTGTTATCAACATTCTCCTCATACTAAATCCGAAACACAGCACTAGGAAGAAATTTAACCCTATCCCAGCCAAAACCAGGACAAGTATGAATAGTATGAATAATAGATAATATAAATAGCAATAACTCTTTGCATTAGCAAAGAAGTTTGCAAGTCTCTGGTCCCTTTTTAGTGGGAAAAAACTGTGACAAAAATAAAAATGAGCCATAATAAAAGAACAGCCTTCTGTCAAATTGTTAGGTAGTTTTCTTTGGGTTTAGAGTTTGTTCTTTTTTCTTACAATCTCTGCTGCATTTTGAGAAAACTGGTCAGCATCAAAATTGCAACACAATTGAAAAGGGGATATTGTAATATTACATCCTAACAAAACTTAAATGAACAGCTAGTTTAAAGAAATACCTGATGACAGCGCTTGTTTTTAACATGACAGACCAGGTTATTACTTGATTTAATAAACGCTTTTAAGTTAATTGGCAGCATGTGCTGTTTATGATATAGCTGCACAGTGTCCCTTTACTTCATCTTTAGTATTTTGTTTAAATTAAGGATAAAATATTATTAATAGTATTTAAATTATGTATATGCTCTCAGCAATCTTTATATTCCTGAATTGGACAAAGTTTATAAAAGTGTTCGTGTCTCACTTTACAAGAATTTCTGTGAGTTTTTTAACTGACTTCTTACAAGGCTTGTAGGATAATGGGTGTTCTCTCACTGATACCTTTGGGTCTTACAGACTGGTTTCAGTGAAGTATCACAAAGAGCTGAGATCAAATACATAATTGGATTTCTGCAATTTTCATAAGAATAAATGAACAAAGAAGAAGAGAGAGGTGCTGTAAGTGCCCCCAACAGAGGAAAGGGTTGTTATGTGAGTTAATGAATCTTAAAGGCATCATAGAGCCTACACGGAAGCAAGACCTTATAAAGGCCCCACTGCAGAGAAGCTTCAGACAAAGATTTCATCATAGACTCTAAAGTCAGTCAATCATAAGATGCATATCTACAGGAAATCAGCATCGTTAGCTCAACTCTTCACAGAATTATTTGTTTAATATGATTTATAACTATTGTGTTCTTTTGTTGTAATATTTCCCTCAGAAGTTTGAAAAGCATAATGCCATAAATCCTGAAAGATATAATAATCTAAGATGATTTCTGAATTTTTAAAATGTATCCACTGAATTTTTCCTCCAAATGTTCTGTACATTGTGCAAATTCTCTTAAAATAAGTTTGATGACAAGAGAAGATTCCTTTTTAATCGTGGAATCCTAGAAAAAATAGGATTACAGATACCCTTGAGCATGTGCTGCATCTTGGGTTTTGGTACATCAATGGTACTATAGAAGAGGA
Organism: Pelecanoides urinatrix; assembly: GCA_013400755.1. Taxonomy (NCBI): domain Eukaryota; kingdom Metazoa; phylum Chordata; class Aves; order Procellariiformes; family Procellariidae; genus Pelecanoides; species Pelecanoides urinatrix. Next base: position 31,732 of record VZTQ01001535.1, on the reverse strand, counting down.
GTCCAGTACACAAATTCATATGATCACAAAAAAGACCCCAGCATAGCACAACAATGTACCATGACAAGAGGCAATGTGTACAAGTTGTGTCAGGGGACATTCTATCTGAATATGGGAAAAAAATCTTCATTGTTGAGGAGAATTAACATTGGAATTGGCTACCTAGAGAAGTGGTGGAATCTCCCTTCCAGGAAATATTCAATGCTCAGTTTGACAGGGCCCTGGGTAACGTAATCTAAGGCCCTACTTTCAACATAACCAGGTGGTCTGCAGAGGTCCCTTCCAACCCACAGTTTTGTATGATTCTATGCTTCTGTGATTTCTGTTACAGCACAAGAACCTCAGAAGTCACAGGATATTCAGCAGCACTTGAGAGACTTAACTAAGGACTAGGGTCACGCATTGCACTAGGCGATACACAAATGCTTAGCAAAATACTGTTTGTTTCCCAAAGTTCTTGTGAGTTACCACTGAGCAAATAGCAATACATGTGAGAGGCAGTAGATTCCAGAACCTGAGTTCTTCTCTTTGTCTTAGAGAAATGAGCTATGTTTCTCTGGGTGCTGAGGACATTTTGAGAACGCAACACTTCCACAGTTTTAAGACCTGTGGCATATATCTCAGTTAGATAGAGATACGGAACTGACTATCCTTAATGTTTTTGGAAAATGATCTCAACACTCAGAAATGTATGCACCTGTCATAGAACACAAACTGGAATGGTAAAAAAGAAGTCAGTGTGCCAAAGCAAAAGATTCTTCTGAATGAGATGGAGTTGGATTACTATCATTATGTGGGTCAGTGGTCTGCATCAGACCTGAAACTATGATAGGTAAGACGTGTCCTATGCCAAAAAGGTAGCAATAAATGGTGTTTTTTTCTCCCAACAAAGATTGGCTAGTGTCACTATTTAGTGATGGAACAATATAGCTAAAAGAGTGATTGAGAGATTGATATGCTTTGGATAAAATTTCAAAGTGTTGAATTGTTGGTAATTTGAATCAACAGATTTTGTTAACTTCATAACCAGTTCTTTTAACGAACTCTTTCTGTGGATTTGTGGTCTGTATGCCTTTTCTTGCTTTTTCTCCTACAAATACAGTGCTTCTAAATGTAAGAAAGAGCATATGTGGCTTTCACACAGAACTTCAGTGTAATTCACAGGGAGTTGGTACAGAGAAGGCTCTATTCAATCCATTGATTCAGTGGAATCAAGAGGACTCAATTTCCTGTCATTGCGAACAATTTTTAGATATTCTAAATAAAATGCTGGCCATTTAGGATCCTTTGTTAATATCATCCTTGAGCGCTCTCAGTACTCACCTGCCACATATTCTGGAGAAACATACCCTCTTGTGTTATTATTTTGTTTGAAAAGAGCTTTCTGTGAAAAGGCCTTAATTGCTGCACTCTAGACTTCCTTCTCTCAGACGTGACCAGAAATTGTGGCTTCAGATTTCTTCAATCTGTGTTTGTGTACTCTAGCAGTTGTAGGAAAGGTAATTGATTCACACTAAATTCTCTTTTCCTTTGCAATTTCTCACCCCATTGGTCTTCAATTTCTAGACTCTTAAAGTCCTATCATTTCTAATTCTTTCATCCCATCCCACCCCATCCCTATGAATTCACAGCTATTTTTTCCTTTTTTTCTTTCTTTGTCTATGTTGGTTATTAACTAGGAATAGGAAAAAAACTTGTTAGTCAGTAAAGCGCTCCATAATTATTCTTTACTTGGAACGTCTGATGATGCCCACTGTGATAGGCAGGTGATGGGGGAGGAAATTGTTTATTTGTCAGATATGCTGTTGTTATCCCCATATTTCTGTAGAACAACATTCTTTTTCCTAGAAATCATGTCATACTTTTTAGAAACTTTTCAATAAGTCAAACTATTAATTTCCCATATGAAACTCATAGTTCCATTTCAACCAGGAACTGTCCCTGTCCAGGTTCTGTATCCTAGAATTGTACAACAGCTGTGATTGCATTTTCTGCATTGAACATTGACTCTCTTAAAAAAATTATTTTTATTTATTTATTTTCATAGCCTAGCCAAGGCTGTTGAAAGCTTACGTTTCCAATTCTATCATCACATGTATGGCATCTGAGTAACCTGATGTGACCTCTTCTCGTTATTATTTGTATTTGGATCCAGACCAGATATTAACACGACAAAATGAGCAGAAGAGCCTTTTGTCAAAATCTGATGTACCACCAATGCTCTATGTCCTCTTTTAAGACTACTTGGCATGACATAATCTTTCTATCTTGATGTGGGAAATGCCATGTATATGCTGTATGAGTATCGCAGGTGTATTCAATCTACTCCCAATCCTTACATGTGTTTAACAAACACTAATGTCTGAGAAATTCGTGCAACAATTTGGATCATTTGTTTCTCTTTCAGGATGTTTTCCTCCAAGTTAATAATCCAGTACCAGTAGGCTTTAGAGCTTTAAAGGACATTGCTGATGTCCAGACCGTTGGTTAGCTCAGAAGCAGAGATTGCCCTCCTCTTTTCCTTCACCAATTCCAAATTTCTGCTAACAATCCAGAATTCACCAAGACTTCCTAGTGAGATAAGGTTGTAGGTTTTATTCCCTGTGGAGTCTCTTATACCAGTTAAAGTGCTTTGTTTACAGAGTTTGATACTTACAGGAATTATGAAAGAATTGGTTTGGGAACTGCAAACCAATTTCAACAAAACCAAAGTTTTTCTGGGTTATGATATTTCAATCAATTACTTGATTGACTGACTATTGAAAGCCTGTTGTCAGAATTATGCAAGTCGAAGGCATCAGAATACATGTTCACTTTGCAAGCAGTAGAGTACATTCCTGGGATTGCTCAGACACATGCAGAGGTCATATTTCTTACACTCAAAAAAGTATAGGGAAACAAATTCAGATCTTTCTATCAAGGTAACCCATCACTCCATATTGCCAAATAGCCTGCAGAAACAGATAAATTATTTCAAGTCCTTCATAGTTTGAAGTCTTATTCTCCATGCTAGTTATGAGTTTTTGCTGAAAGTAAACCAAATTCCGTAGTTAGAATGCAGTTTTACTGTTGAGAAGTTGATCAATGATCTCTGTAGTTTAACTGGTAGGTATATTTAGCAAAGCAAAAATAATGATCCTTTTATAACTATCTTGTATTACGGATTTTTTTTTTTTTTTAGTATATTCCTAGTCAGTCTATATACTGTGTTTTATATGTGTGTCTTTGTCCTCTGATTATAAACTTCTAGTACTGTTAATGTCTTCTGGAATCAAAAAATTTTAGGAAATGAGAGAATGAACAACCCTTGTTTTCTCAACAGATAGTTTTGGTTTGTCTTGTCTGCTGTAACTGACAGTGTCTCTTACTTCAGCTAATAAATACTAAGCTGTTTGCTTACACATCTAAATCACAAACTTGGCAGCAAATTGTCTTCTTCCTTCTATTGGTCTTTATCTGCTGGGTTTTTCTCCCATGAGTAACATTAATATGGTGTATGCACTACGATGCCAAATGTGGTGCTAATTCTTTACCTAAGTGAATATAAATACATAGTGGCATTGTCTTCTGCTTATGCATAAATATACATAATATGCTGTGATAGAATTTTTGAGCATGAGTGTTATTCCAATTTAAGGACCTAATAAATTTTTCCTTATATTAATTCTATAGTGAAAAATAATAATTCTGAAAAAATTTAAACATTTTCATGTAATTTAAAAGGGCATGTCAAGTTTTATTTGAAAGAATCATATAAACTATTTACTCTCTTCCTCCTGGCTTCTTATATAGGAAGGTTAATAAATTCTTCAGCCTAACTTTTTCATGCTCACAAACTGTACTTCATAAACACTTCAAATGGAGTCTTGTCTGGAGTCATCTAGTTAAAAAGGTCAGTAAGGAGTCACTGATGCATTTAATTAACAAGACTGTAATTAACTAATTTGTTCTCTGGCCTTCACCTTAGTGTTGTTCTTTTTTCTGAAGATTTATTTTAGTAAATGTGTGTTATGCTTATTTTCATATATGTGTATAGCATAGCCATTCTGTTTTACAGACTCATTCCTCTGTTTTTCATACTTTCAAAATCCTGACTGTTAGGGACTGGAAGCTTTTCATAGTCAGCCCCTTCTGGCAGTGAATTTCCTTTTGCATTTGCTGATGTCCTTCATTTAGAAGAAAGTAAACAATGGTCATACCTCACATGTATGCCTAAAGATAACTGAGGAGGGTATGAATTTTAGCAACTATAACTTCTGAAGTCAAGTGATGAATATTATTGGTGTTCCGAAATCATTGATTTCCCCCAAGCAGTGTCAGAAGTTAGAATTTAATGGGTCTGGAAAATACTGTTCTTACATGTTAACTGTTCTCCATAGTAACAGCTTGTAATAGTTTGGACATTTTTGTCTTTTATATTGTTTTACACTTTCACTTTTAGGGGTGGAAAACCTAAGTACCTACACAGAAGTTGGAAATAACTTCTTTCTGTTCTTCAGTTAATATAGTTTTTGGTAGCAACAAATGCTAATTTAAGTCCAGAGCTCAATTAAAAATGTCAAGAAATCTGGTAGCAATCCCATAAAAATTTATAAAAAGTTTTTAATCTCTTTATGAAACATGATTAGGATTTTTTCACTGGCATGAATTGAAACAATGCTATCTTGCTGAACTGAATGTATAATGAAGCCTACAGAGGCACATACATACATTTGCTGCTTATTTAGTGCATACAATGTTATTCCATTTAAAATCTGCATGACCTTGCAATGTAATAAGATACCATAATACAGCCTCCTAGTCTTATGTGAATCCTTTCATAGTCTCGTGTCTTGATAGTAGGAGGCCTTTTAGATGTTAAAGGAACTATTACCTACTACTGCAGCTTTAATGGGGAATTATGAAGCATTCTTGATAGTCTTTAGGGTCATTCAGGTTAAATTGGTTTAACCTTCGGAAACTTCAGCACGGTGTCAGTGCTTTAATATAGTTTTGATTTAAGAAGTCATTCTTTATTGTATAGTTCAGTGCAAAGTTAGAGACCTTTTGAAGGCATCATGTATGTGCTGACATGTAGAAGAAAGACTTAAGAACGTGTAGCTGAAGCGAATTACAACATGCTGCCTACTCTGCAGTAGGGAGACGCCTTGACTTTTCATTCTATATGGCAACTTTTGATCAATACTACCCCTATTTTATATTTCATCATATACCATTCTGGTTTTCTAGGGAAATAAGTCTTATGCATTCACGCTTTCTGCCTTAATTATTTTTAATACATTGGCCAATTTCAACCAAACGGGAGTGTTGTGGTTTAACCCAGCAGGCAGCCAAACACCACAAAGCCGCTCATTCACTCCCTCCCCCTTCATAAATGGGATGGGGTAGAGAATCGGAAAAAAAAAAATTGTGGATTGAGATAAAGACAGTTTAATAGAACAGAAAAAGAAGGGATAATAATAACAATAACAATAACAATAATAATATACAAAATGAATGCTGCACAATGCAATTGCTCACCACCCGCTGACCAAGCTGCAATCGCTACTTCCTGGATCATGCTTCCTATTTATATTAGAATCATTAGAATCATTAAGGTTGAAAAAGACCTCTAAGATCATCGAGTCCAACCGTCAACCCAACACTGCAATGCCCACTAAACTATGTCCGTAAGCACCTCATCTATACGTGTTTTAAATACTTCCAGGGATGGTGACTCTACCACTTCTTACATATATGTAGTTTTTAAACATACATAAAGCTTCAGTCAGTTGTGGCATACTGCCTCTTATTCAGCCAAACAATACGGAAAAGGAAAAGGGAGAATCATGAAGAGAATTGGAAGTTTTGTGAGTGAGGAGTCACTGAGGAATCCAGTTATTGTGGTAGGTAGATGAAGCAAATCTATAGAAGGCTAGATTCATTATTTCTCTACTCATCAAACATTTTGTTTTTGCTCCTCTATGTAATTTTTTTTTTCTAAAAGAGAAAATTGGCTTGATGCTGACAGCATCTGTTATTTGGCAAGGCTAATTCCTTAGGACATTATTAACCCCTTTCTACTCTGCCATTACCCTGTCTGGCTTTTTGAAGAGAATTTATTAAAATATTCCATGGCTCTGAAAGAATGTAAGAGAACAAAAATGAATAGAGTTAGGGGAGGCTGAAGGGTGGCAGGTGGTTGAATTTCTTTCATGTTCTATAACAGTTTATAACCAAGCTTTTTCAGTTTTTAATGTTAATATGAACCCTTAAAGGTAGACATCTGTGATGTTTACATAGTAAGTCTTACAAATCTTTCAGAGAAAGCTTACTAAAGTTAACCTGTCTGCTATTCTGTGTAGCTTTCAAGAAACATACAGGACCAAAGCCTTCCATTGCCTAATTGCTGAAGTAATTGGTTTATCCAAGATATTCTGCATTTTAAGTCCTACATTTGCTCCTGTGTCTTAACTACTTCAAGTTTACACTTTTCTCTACCTCCAAGACCCCACCATATTTATGAAACAAGGTCCATCTTAGATGCTAACTCCTGTTGTCTTTTGCCCTCCCTGCGGGTCCATTTTTGGTAGCTTTTCTCTCTCCTCTATTCTTGACTTCATACCTCTGCTCAAGTTAACAGATACATTTCTTTATAGAGAATATTTTCTGTATCATCTTTTTTTTTTTTATTGAATAGAGATAAAATGAAAAAAGAGCATCATAGAATCATAGAATCATAGAATCATTAAGGTTGGAAAAGACCTCTAAGGTCATCGAGTCCAACCGTCAACCCAACACCCCCTATGCCTACTAAACCATGTCCTTGAGCACCTCATCTATACGTCTTTTAAATACCTCCAGGGATGGTGATTCCACCACTTCCCTGGGCAGCCTGTTCCAAGGCCTGACCACTCTTTCAGTAAAGAATTTTTTCCTAACGTCCAGCCTAAACCTCCCTTGGCGCAACTTGAGGCCATTTCCTCTCGTCCTATCGCTGGTTACTTGGGAGAAGAGACCAACCCCCACCTCACTACAACCTCCCTTCAGATAGTTGTAGAGCGCGATGAGGTCTCCCCTCAGCCTCCTCTTCTCCAGACTAAACAATCCCAGCTCCCTCAGCCGCTCCTCATAAGGCTTGTTCTCCAGGCCCTTCACCAGCTTTGTTGCCCTTCTCTGGACACGCTCCAGCACCTCAATGTCCTTCTTGTAGTGAGGGGCCCAAAACTGAACACAGTACTCAAGGTGCGGCCTCACCAGCGCCGAGTACAGGGGCACGATCACCTCCCTGCTCCTGCTGGCCACACTATTCCTGATACAGGCCAGGATGCCGTTGGCCTTCTTGGCCACCTGGGCACACTGCCGGCTCATGTTCAGCCGGCTGTCAACCAGCACCCCCAGGTCCTTCTCCTCTGGGCAGCTTTCCAGCCACTCTTCCCCAAGCCTGTAGCGTTGCCTGGGGTTGTTGTGGCCGAAGTGCAGGACCCGGCACTTGGCCTTGTTGAACCTCATGCAGTTGGCCTCGGCCCAACGATCCAGCCTGTCCAGGTCCCTCTGCAGAGCCTTCCTGCCCTCCAGCAGATCAACACTCCCGCCCAGCTTGGTGTCGTCTGCAAACTTACTGAGGGAGCACTCGATCCCCTCATCCAGATCGTTGATAAAGATATTGAACAACACTGGCCCCAAAACTGAGCCCTGGGGAACACCACTCGTGACCGGCCGCTAACTGGATTTAGCTCCATTGACTACAACTCTTTGGGCTCGGCCGTCCAGCCAGTTTCTTATCCAGCGAAGAGTGTACCTGTCTAGGCCGTGAGCCGCCAGTTTCTCCAGGAGAATGCCGTGGGAGACAGTGTCAAAGGCTCAACACTGAGCATTAAAACTATATTGGCTGTTTAGGAATTATTTTAAAAATTGTATAGATAGGCAAGTTACTCTGAACAAGGTGTGAAAAAATGTGGAAATCAACAGCAACACTGAGTGGAATAAAGTATTGGAAAAGAATGACACAAATAGGAAGTAGAACATGTTCAAAGATAAATGAATGTATGTCCTAATGTTATGCATGTTGCTTAGCAACAGGCAGTAAAAATGTGGATGAACAAGTAAGTACAAGAAGTAATTAAAGGAAAGAGGCATGTGCATGGCATGGTATGGTATGGTATAATAACCAGGAATACAAAAAAGATGAGAAAAGTAAAGAAAACAGTTTTAAAGAATGTTAAAAGAAACATTGAAACTTTTTTTATTCTTTGTAGACTAATTTTTTCCCTGTGACATTAGCTAGAAAAAAATGGGCAGCAACTTCCTCTGTAATAATGCCTTAACATATTATAACTTACCCTAAGGAAACATAAATTTAAAAATGTGAATTGACTATAAAGAAAAATGTAAAAAAACCCACAAAATAACAAATTTAAAATATCATAAAAGTTTATTTTGCAATTTATTATAGAATTAACGTTATTTCAGTTACTTAGAAAATGAGCATTTGAAATAATACCATTCTCTTTTATCAAGAATCCAATTTGCCCACAGTTTCTGCCTCTGAATCACTTCTCGAAAGAGTGTGTTCATGTGGTTGCTTTTAAAGCTTTATTTTCTAATGCTTAGACAAAATTCTGTCTAGTACAGTTTTTCACTTAACTGTCTTCAAATATGGTTTGGAATTTATGAAGAATTTTCTATAAAAATCTATCAAAATAAATATAGGGCTTTCTTTTTCTCTGTGCCATTGAATGAGAAAGTTACGCTAAGGGTGTCTAACATACAAAGATCAATGAATGTGTTTAGAATGATTGTCTTGTAAGAGGAGTGAGAGGATCTGTGGTTTATATACCTGCCAAAGGTTATTGCATACTCTTCTGCAAATTGCTGTACTGTTTGTGCCTGAGTTTCCTCATCACAAAATGGCATTTCTCACCAGGCACACTGAGCACATTCATATCGTAATCATAAATGCTTTACAAAGTTTGACTCTTCATACAGTGATCATGCCATAATGGAGGACTGCAAAATATTATTGTAATGTATGCCTGTTATTACATGAAACTTATTCTCATAATGTACATAATCAGTAAGAATTATTGAAAAACAAGCTCCTTAACAATAGAGATCAATCTAAATTAAGTTCTAGTCTGTTTTTCAGATGTAGTTTTTTGTATTTTTTATGTCTATAATAATTTGAATGGTGACTTGAATAAAGCCATGTTGTAACAAGGGGCTGAAATTTAAAATTAGTGGGAAGAGATTCTGGAAATTTGCACCCAAAAATATGGGATAATTTGAAATCCCAAGAGTCTTGAGGTTCTGTATTCCCTTACTCAGCAGGAATTTGTGACATCATTAGAGTGCTCCAAATGCACATACAAGGATAAAAGCTGTTAATATATATAAATATATATATATACATATATATGTATATTCTGTTACCTAAATTGATGGCAGGATAGATTCCAACTCTAATCATAAGCTATTTGAATACTATTACATCTGTACTTGATTTTTTTGGAAATCGTGAAAAACTATGTTTACAAATTTTGTTTTAAAAGAATATTAAATTTGCAGAATTAAGCAATCAAAGATGGATTTGCTGTGTGGTTTTATTTGACCCACTTGGAGATTATGCATTTTATGAGGGTCTTCAGTTATGTGACTACATATTGCTTTCTTTTCTTTTTTAAAGAAAGAATTCCCATTTCATTGTTTCATTCAGCATCATCAAATGAAATTGTTCAATTAATAAGCATCTGCTCAGTGTTATTGCTGAGTGCATGGCTTTGTGCTTAATTTAATCCATACCATTCAAACTCTGCAAAGTTAATTCAGGTGTGATTAATCACACTGTAAAGCCATTTTCATGTTACTGTATCCTCTGGTACTGCACCACCAGTTAGTATTGAGACTTTCGGAGTCATAGGCTGTGGTTCTTGAAAGTGTAACCTTCTTTTAAAAAAAACAACTGGGTGATAGAAGCTTCTTTGTGACAGCAGAAGATAGGAAGGTTAATATTTGTCTTTGAAGGTATGTAACAGAAGGATATTCAGGTCTAAATTTGCAAGAAGATCCATTGTTAACTAGTTTAAAAGCTTAGTCCCAGGTTGCGTAGGGAATTTATTTACTTGATAGCTTCTAGTGGCTGTTCCAGTAGTTTCTTCACTCCAATGTTTGCCTTTGCATCATTGTCTGTCATCCACTTGGCTGTGTCACAGTGAACAGCCATGTATACAGTTTTCCAGACTACAGAGTACAAGAAAGTCTCAGGACTGTTAGGATATCACAGATTTAAGTGTGAAGATGGCATTTATTTAAGCACAACAGTTATATTATTATTTGATTTTATTGGATATAACTTAATATGCTGTGTTACTAACACTGAAACGAAAATCTGCTTTAACTAAAATCAATGATAAACTATGTAATACGATGCCAAACTAAGTTGACCACTGGTTTTTAAGTACTCTATGTAAAAAGGAAAATATATAAAATGTCAATGAAAAAACCAAATTATTCCTGTTATCCAGAACACAACATTACCTAAAAGCAAAAGAAAATTCTTTGTAATACTGCTTGCTTTCCTTCCTCAGTCCTGAGAATGGAAATCCTCACTGTTAGCATAGCCATTGGTGATTCCAGTTCTGTGATTAAGGGCAATTCCTGCAGTCCTGTTTGCAAATACCTGCAAATATCTCTGCTACCTCTTTGCCCATGGAACACCTATTCCTAAGCCTGTCAGGAACAGGAACAGTTCCTCTTTTGAGCCATGAAAGCAAAAGAGTAAAAAGTGGAAAACTAACCCAAAGAAGATCTAAGATTCTCTGGTCACAGTTCATAGCTAGTTTACAGAGAGAAAAGAAACAGATTTAAATGAACGTTTAAAACTTACTGAAGTTCTCCAATATGTATCAGTGTTCTAACAAAAACATTATGAATATGTATATCATTATCAGCTTCCACGAGCAGTCAAAAATTAGTAGTAAGTATCTTTCCTCTGTTATTGTTTCTGCTGGCCTTTTTAAAGGTTCAATATCAGTGAATGTGACATTTTCCTTCATATTTTATAATTGGTCCCTATGAGAAAAATCAACTACTTTGTGTGGAATGTGCTCTAAAAGTAGAAGTGTAAAGTACTTATATTCTTACAAGATGTAGGTCTGCCTTGATTCAGCAGCAGTGAAATAAACAAAATGAATACTTAATTAATCTGACTTGCAGAGCACTTGAAACAATGAACTCTGCATACAAACATAGCAACAATAAGTCTTCCAGAGGTGACAGCTCAGGTTTGTAGAATAACTGGATGAGAGTGCTTAGAAAATGGAAAAATAAGGTCCAGTAGGTTCCAAAATACTTCAATCCAAAAATTGTTGAATTTCTGTACCAAGATAATGCTGAGGTTAATCTTAGCTTGTACATCTCCATTTTTATTTTTTGTTGTTTTTTTTTTTAATTAGAAAACTATTTTCAATACCCAACTTGTATTTAATGAAGATGCTATTTAAATGTTGCTGGAAAGGCAAGAAAACACTTTTTTACTGTAAGGGTGATCAAACTCTGGAGCAGATTGCCCAGAGAGTTTGTGGAATCTGTGGAGATATTCAGGAACCAATTCGAGACGATCCTGGACAACCTAGCTGGCAAGGGGGTTGGACTAGATGTTCTCAAGAGGTCCCTTCCGACCTTAATGATTCTGTGTTGACACTGAACTAAAAGATTGTGTGTCTATTCTCAAGCAAGATTATGGTTCCAAAGTACCCCACAAATATTAACTGAAGTCAAGCTCCCAAGATTTTTGAAGGCTTTTTAGAATAATCTTTTGGAGAAACTTCAACAATGTTAGCTATCAGTTAAAATGTATTCCTATACCACTGTTAATGAGAATAAAAGAGTGAGAAAAATTAGGCCATTTTTAATTTTCAAAAGACTTGTAAGAAAATGCCCAAAGGTTTTAAAATCCAATATAGAAGATGAACAATCAAGTAGCAATATTTACAAATGATATGATATTATTTATCCTAGTTATACATAGAGAAAGTTTTGAGGAGTCAGAGGCTCCCAGTAAAGCTAGGAGGAATGATTGATAATTGCCCAATGATTGATAAGAGATGTGTTCAACAATAACACTGACACAAATTAGAATGAATAATTATTGGGTTTCAGATATCTTTTATCAAATTAAGAGAAGTGCTAATGTTGAGTTTTCACTAGAAATGTAAAATTAATTTCAAAGGGCGCTAAAATATCCAATAAGCTGCAATAGAAAAAATACTATGAACAAGTATAGAAATGTGTGAATCAGAGGTATGTTCTGCCTTTGAACACTAGCTTTCTCCAGCTTAAAAAGAACTTAAGGAAACGGGAGCAAACCTGATTAGACTTCCACATGAGAGGAGACTGCAAAGTTGGGAACTCTTTAGTTTAGTAAGCAGATAAGTACTAGGATACATAGTACCCGTTCATATAATGGATGTAAAATGATATAATTCCATTTTTCATCTGATGAGGGTAGTAAAGGGGTAGTAATAGAACTGATTGAAAAAATTTCATTTTGCTGAAAGGATATACTTTTTAATATTTGTTTTGGCCCAGACAAGAGAATAGTTGTCTAAAGAATGCATTCCGTGAGATATAACCCAAAGTTCAAAGCTTAACTGTATTCAAGAAGTTGAGACAGTTATATGAATAATAAGGATATTTGCAGTTACATTAGTTATTTGCAGTTACACTGACAGTACATTACGGTTACACTGAGTTTTTAATTAAATTACATTGAGAGTTACATTACAGCCAGTCACCAGCTGTAGATGGATTAGATTAAGAAGGAAATTTATCTGTGAACAACCCATTTAATGGTTTACTACGATGGAGATAGATACCCTTCTTTGAAGGGTCTAGGAATAACTGTTGAAAGGGAACAGAAACTGAATTAAAGAAGTCTTCCGTTGATTCTCATGTTTCAAGAACACCACCACGCAAGATCTCTTGGAAACAGTTGACTCTTACAACCACCACATTACAAACGGGAAGCTGAGGTAAAGAGAAAGTCACACTGTCAATCTGAAAATCCTGTTTCATTCTGAAAATGATCCTGTATATGTAATTATAAAGAATCCTCTTTCAAAGTTTAGAAGTTTTTTTCAACCTGCTTTTGCCAATTCTTACTTGGTGGCTGTGAAGCTGCTTCTGTCATGTATTTTTCCCCCAGACTTTGAAGAGGATGTTTTCTGAGAAAACCAGCAGGAAAACTGAAATTAAAGAAAAAGGATAGAGATGTGTGTCGTGGTTTAACCCCAGCCAGCGCAGAATGGGCACCACGCAGCCGGTCTCCCCCCGCCCCCAGTGGAATGAGGGGGAGAATCGGGGAAGATACAAGTAGGAAAACTCCCGGGTTGAGATAAGAACAGTTTAATAATTGAAATGAAACAGAAGTAGAACAGCAGTAAGCAGATGGGAACAACAATAATAACAGAATATACAAAGCAGACGATGCACAGTGCAACTGCTCACCGACCGGCGACCGCGTGTCCTGAACCGCGCCAGCCCGAACCGTGCCAGCCCCGCCCCCCACACCTGGTTTTCTACTGAGCATGATGTCACATGGTATAGAATACCCCATTGGCCAGCTGGGCCCACCAGCCCGGCCCTGCTCGGTGCCCAGCAACAGCCAAAGCTCAATGGGCCATTAACGCTCCTTTTATACCAGACACAGCACAGCACACCCCCAAGCTATGGGGAGGAAAGTTAACCCTGTCCCAGCCAGAACCAGGACAATGTGCATAGAGAAAAATAGCATGGATAGAAAGTAATGTGATATTTGTCATAGCTGCACTTGAAATAGAAGGCCTTTAAACATTGGTTGAAGATAGAGCATTTTTTAATCAAACAAGGTAGAATAAGGTATAGTTCTTTTGGAGAGCATGAGCAGTGGAAGCTTCATAAATAACTAATTAGTGTATAGTATCATCAGCACATCACAAACCTCTTTGCATAAGAGATAGTGTCATTCTTCCATTTTACAGAAGCAAAATGTGGTAATCTCATCAGAACTGACCAGCAAAATGAGAGTGGCAGGCATATTCAAGGCATATTAGACAAATGTCAAATTTTTGTTGTTGAGTGTCTATTAATGCTCTTTTCTCTAAATGAAACATGGTAAAGTATCTGTCATTTTTTAAGTGTTCTTTAGATGAAAAACATGTCTTCTTTTGGTTTTGTTTATTTTTTTCTCCTGGTTGCTTGTTTGCTGTCTTTGGAAGGTATAGGAAAGTTCCACTTTGCATGTTGAAACAAAGTTTCTCTGTTAGATTAGTATCTGAAAGAAAGACAAAGTAACTATCCTGTCAGTTAAGCAGATAATTACCTATTTTATTTATCATTATGCAGGAACATTATTTAAGGACCATGAAAGGTCTTTGAGTTGGGAGCTGGCTTTCAGCTTTCATGGATATAGTAACAAAATGGACAAATGACACTGACATAGATGAGACAGGGTTGTAAAGTAATATTTTATATAGACCAATTGGTTCAGTTGGAAAAACTGGAGAAGTTTTCAGAGGTACCAGCTTTTATTGAGTCAGAAAGCCAAGCCTTTCTTTATCAGTCTTGAGCATAAATTCAATCTTTATCTGGATTTGTGCCAGAATTCATTGGTTGTAAATGGGTATCTAGCTGCTTGGGCTGAGAAAACAAACCTTGACCACCTCACTCTCACATTGCTGGCTAGAGAAAAGAGCAAGCAGAAAACTGTTCTACTATAGTGAATATCTAGGTTGGATTTGGCCTTTGGTCTTGACTCTTCAATCTTTCTTTAAATCTTCTACAAATATGTATTCCAATTACAGGCCTTTATATAGATAAATCAGTGATGCACTTAGGCCTGACTGAGATCCATTGACTTTAATGGCTATACTGGTACTTCAGCATATGCACAAGAATCAATTGGTTAACAAATACTACCCTGAACTGGGAGTTAAGAAACATACACGAGACTCTATTTTAACAGGTACACAATAAAATATCCAAAACTTTGATTTAGATTTAATGTGAAAGATCTGTAAGATATTAGTGCTATAGAGTATATAAGAAGAATTTAGACTTAAAGCACTTTCCAAATCCTTACACCCTATTTCTTTTTACTTCCTTGGTAATCTTTTTTTTTTTTCCCTAGTAAAAATCTTCCCTAAAGTAACAACCTACCTGTTGTAGAAACAAGGTCTATCCTGAGAAGAAAGAGATTCCTTAAAGATATGTTTGTTAAAGCAGACACAGCTATGTGCTTTGCTTGGAGGGGGTGAATCAATCTTGTGATAGTAGCAGCTAATAGAAGTCCTTAGCAAAGACAGAATAAGCAGAACTGTGACGCTTCAGGAGTGTACATCTGCTGCTGTAATTATTCCTGGACCCATGTGATGACCAATTCCTCTGCTGTTGGGTAGGAAACTAGCCAGTGAAGTGTTGGGTTTTGAACAGGATCCCAACTTTATATTACTCCCTGAGAATGATTTCAGTTTAATTAGTATTATCATAAAGAACTCTACCATGTACATAGAATCATAGATTTCATAGAATACCAGGTTGGAAGGGACCTCAAGGATCATCTGGTCCAACCTTTCTTGGCAAAAGCACAGTCTAGACAAGATGGCTTAGCACTCTGCCCAATCTTAAAAGTGTCCAATGTTGGCAAATCCACCACTTCCCTGGGGAGATTATTCCAATGGCTGATTGTTCTCATTGTGGAAATTTTTCCTCTTGTGTCCAATTGGAATCTCCCCAGGAGTAACTTGTACCCATTACCCCGCCTCTTTTCCATATGACTCCTTGTAAAACAGAAGTCTCCATCTTCCCTGTAGCCACCCTTTAAATACTGGAACATGGTGATAAGGTCTCCCCTAAGCCTTTTCTCAAGGCTGAACAAACCCAGTTCTCTCAGCCCTTCCTCATATGGAAGGCTTCCCAGTCCTTTGATCATCTTTGTGGCCCTTCTCTGAAGTCTCTCCAGCCTGTCCACATCTTTTTTGCATAGCGGGGACCAAAACTGAACACAGTATTCGAGGTGTGGCCTGACAAGTGCTGAGTAGAGTGGGATAATGACTTCTTTATCTCTGATGGTGATGCCCTTGTGGATGCAACCCAGCATCCCGTTGGCTTTCTTTGCTGCAGCAGCACACTGTTCACTCCTATCGAGCTGCTTTCCCAGCCCAGTAGATCCCAGCCTGTGTTGCACTCCTGGATTATGTTTTCCCAGGTGCAAGACCTTACACTTGTCCTTGCTGAACTTCATAAAGTTCTTGTTAGCCCACTCTTCCAGCCTATCCAGGTCTTCCTGCAGGGTGGCTCTCCCTTCCGAAGTGTCCACTTCCCCGCTCAGTTTGGTATCATCATCTGCAAACTTCATCAGGGTACACTTGATCCCATTATCCAGATCACGTATGAAGATATTAAACAAGTGTTGGGCCCACTGTCGAGCCCTAGGGGACCCCACTTGTGACAGGTTGCCAGTTTGAAAAGGAGCTATTTACCATCACCCTCTGGGTGCGGCCTGTCAGCCAGTTCCCCACCCACCACACAGACCACTTGTCTAGGCCGTAACGCATCCGTTTCTCTAGGAGGAGGCTGTGGGAAACTGTATCAAAAGCCTTGGAGAAATCCAAGTAGACAATGTCCACTGCTTGCCGCACATCAACGAGCAGGTTACTTTGTCGTAGAAGGCATGTGCTATGTATGCATATAGAGGACATCCACAGCCATAAATTATTTCCAGTTTTAACTGATCTCCTTTGTTACCCCAAAATCAATGGTATGCTTTACAGTTACAGTGCTATTTCTGGTCTTTTTACTGTTTATATAATTCTCTTGCTTAGCATTGTTGCTCTTCTCACAACAGCCCTCTTCTCTTTAGTATTAAAAGGTCTGTATCTATTTTTCTGTCTCCACTAGACATAGAATGGATTCTAGAAAGGAATAAAGGATTTTTGCTTTTTTTAATACACCCAACATAGCATTTTCCTTTCCCTGTTTCTAAAATTATGTTGTGCCTGTATTGTTTAGAAGTGGAAGTCTGGCAGTGGCAAATATACAGTAGAAATGGTAAAATGTCTTTATAAGCATAGTGTTCAATAATATCCCATAAATGTAATAGAAAAATGGTCTGATAGTTTCGATTCCTAATAAAACAGGTAACTAAAAAAGAATTTAAAATTATATAGGGTCCCAGAGAGTTTCTAGATCTACTGTAATTATCGTTATGAAAATACTATTATGTTGAAAGTCATGCTGTCATATTTGAATCTACTATTTTTGAATATTTTATATCAAATAGTCTTTTATTCCAATGTCTCTGAGAAATACTGCTTTTAAGGGAGAGTTAAATGTGGCTTTAACTATAATGTGCATACAGCTCATGCATACAAGTTCAGGAACTTTTATTAGCAATGATTTTCTAAGCTATGTGAGTTCCCTGTGCCTTGTAGGGTCCCATTTGACAGTACAAATGAATAGGTGTGACACACTCTTTATTAGTTTTCCCTTACTGCCCCTGGCAAGGCAGAATTTGGACAATGCTGGATTTCATTCTGAGAGATACAAGGTTTGGTGATAAAGATGATTGTGTAGATCTAACATACTTACGATTTTGTACAATGTGATTTACACAACTTTCTAATTTAAAAGATAGCATTACCGCTTTCTGCCTGAAAGGAGGTTGGAGTGAGGTGGGTGTTGGTCTCTTCTCCCAAGTAACAAGCAATAGGATGAGAGGAAATGGCCTCAAGTTGCACCAGGGGAGGTTTAGATTGGGTATTAGGAAAAATGTCTTGAAAGGGGTGTCAAGCCTTGGAACAGGCTGCCCAGGGAAGTGGTGGAGTCACCATCCCTGGAGGTATTTAAAAGATGTGTAGATGTGTTTAGGGACATGGTTGAGTGGTGGACTTGGCAGTGCTAGGTTAATGGTTGGACTCGCTGATCTTAAAGGTCTTTTACAACCTAAACGATTCTATGATTATACATGTGTTATATGGACCAAGAACTGACTGAACAGATTTCAGAAAGTCATTGGAAAATTATCATTTAATTGAGGTGTTTCCTTTTGGGTTTTGCAGTTATTAATACAAGGCTTCATTTTATTAAATATTTTTGTGATTTGTCAGTGCTGGTAGAATATGTCAATGACACTAAGATGGGCAAAATAGCAAAGAATGATGGTGAAAAGGCAGTTAGAGATCCACCAATGGAACAAATTATCAAGAGAAATAGTGAATTACCTGTTATTTTAAAATAAATATTAGTCACTTTAACTACATAGAAATTATTTGACTCAATGCAGCCAATTAACAAAAAAAAAAGTCATTGCAGTACCAAAAGTCACACTAGATCTGCTAATGATTCCTTTTAACTTTAAATTTGATTAATCTATGAAAAACTATCTCAATAACCAGTAGCCATATTGCCTATTCCAGTAGCAGAAGACAAGTAATTCTGTTTGTATTGTTATTTAGGAACAGCTGTGATCAAGTCAGATTAGCATATTAATCTCTATGATAACCCTCAGACAGTCTATATGGGTATGTGTAATAATGTACCCAGCTACTAAGCTCATCCATATGCATGGCTCACCATTCTCAGAGAATGTCTTCAGGCTACTCCTAAGGCCGTTGTTGCAGGCTCACAGGACGATGTAGACATACATAGCTGAGACCTCTGCTAAAGCAGCACTGTAAATGATGCTAGTGAGTCAGTCCGGTGAGATGCAGAATGTATCATTTCTAGATCTGGGTCAAAATCAACCATCTGCTTTAAATTCAAGGTCTCATACCAACAATGAGGCATAATTGCCACCGAGAGTTCACATCTCATCTAGCTTGGACAAAAGGAGTGAAATTTAATTATAGTTTTAATAATGCTGTTTGGTTAATGAGTTTCTGAAGTGTCTGTTATTCTTTTTTGGCTCAAAACTGAGCTTTCTAAACAGTTACAAAGTGCTATCAGGATTTCTTTGTAAGTCACAGTAAAGACCGTCTGTTTACAGCTACCATTTAGAGGCAATCTGAACTATCCAGGCTCTTCACATTGCTCAAATGGAATTATGCCAGAGCTGAGGGAAATGGGAAGTGAAATAAATATGGGTTTTAATTCTCATTTGAATCACAGAAATGAGACATACAGAAGACAACACACAAAATCTGTACGTTAAACAGAAACTGAACAGAGAGTTTATGAGTGTGGGCAGGTATAGTGACCCCAACGTCATTCTCCTTTCCTTGGACAGGTCTTTTTTCCCCCTCTCATTCCTGTTGCAACTGTTTTACCAACCATTTCAACTTTCATTTTCTAATATTGTGAAGAAGACATTCAGCATCATAGTTCGATTACTGAATGTGCATGGGTCTATGTACTTTAGCAAAAGAAAACAAATTCAGAGTTACTGCATGGCTACTGCCATCTTTCTGAAATAATTACATGGTTTTTATATTTTGCCTCAGGTTCTGTGTGTGCCTCACCTTCATTAACTCTGCTGAGAAACCAAAGCAAAGTGCAAACTGAAATTAATGCACCATAGGTGCTAAAATCAGGCAAAGTTTGCAGTTTTGTCATTGGAGACCTCATACTAACCTGCAGTTAGTCTTACTACCCAATAACATATAGGTGAGCACTGAACAAACATAGAAACACTGAAGACCAGCATAAAGAGAAATAATTATCTGCTTGTTACGCTAACATTGAAGAAGTAGTAGAGTTAAAGCTAGCCTCCTCCTTCTGTCTTCTCTTCTCAACACCAATTAGTAATAAAACACGGTTTTCTCCAGGGAGTCCTGAGTCTTAAAACATGCTTCAGCAGGGTTATAGGTGATATGGTAATTATTTAAAGATGAATCAATTATGGACACTGGAGCTGTAGGCAACACATCGCTTTGACTCATACTTCAGTATTTGCCCAATTTTCATTAAAACAATTGGTCATATAATGCCCATGATATGAATAGATTCCAGAGGTTTTTAACAAGAAGTAAAACTGTGATAACTTGATCTTTGAGCTCTGGAGGTCAAAAATGTAACCTTTTTGTAGAGCTCATTAAAATGAACATGATAGATATGTGCAACTATATAAGAAGTTCAGAAGACTCCCTCAGTAAAGAGACTTTCTTTAAATAGAAGCCCCTACCTGCCCTATATGTGTATTTTTTTATGATTACCAGTCAATACTAATTATCTTACCCACCTCTTCTGTTTAATAAATATATATAAGCAGTAGTAGCAGTTCTGCAAGATACCTAAGAAAAACATGGAGCCTGAAGCCGTTTCTTTTACGTGTGCTGGATATGACTGAGGATCTTAAGTTTAATATGTTTAATATCTTGCATTTATGCTTTTTTACTGTAAAATAAATACTGTGAATGTTAACGTTCCCCGGAAGTATTACATTTGAAATCTTTAAATGGTTGAAACTGAAGAACTTACATGGAATCTGCAGGTCCCGATAACAACTTAAAAATCTGTGATCTGGTTTTGAAAATTAAAAACATAATGTTATTAAAGATCAAAAGAATGTCAGTGTTTCAAAACCATGCTACTAGTATACTTTTCCTTAGACGCTAGTAATAAGTAAAAGTTTACTGGATAATAGTTTAAATCGAGTAATATTTTATTGTAGGAATGTGTCATACAAATCAAAGAAATATAATTCACAGCTCTTGTTCCTTTGTAACCAAATTAAATATTCCAAAATGATTCCATAATCTCAAATGATACAAACCAAGGCATGTCCTTATCTTAGATAGTCAAGATTTTGCATGAACATACAGAGAGACCATACTTACATGAACATATAGAGAGATTGTATTTAAAATTAGATAAAATCATGTTTGAATTAACTGAATTATATACTATAGGCACAGTTCCACTGTATGCTGTTCTACACTGCCCATTTCTTGTGCTTCAAGACTAGGTTGGAGGAGCCCACTGTAACAGTAAGAAAATAATTCAGTTTCATGCCAATTTTACCACGTAATTCCTGTGTTTTCATAGCTTTCAACCCCTAGTTTCTTTGCTGAGACTGCCGATGAAGTTATTGTAGGTGTTGTAGGTGGTAGGTTTTTGTCAGAGGCACTAGCTTGTAAGGAACTCAGCTAACACTATCACTGGGTAATCATTGGTTTTAACAATTTTAAGAATTTTAAAGAATTTACATCAGTTCTAATCTGGTAAATTGAAGGTGAAGTCCTCTGTCCAATTATAAATCTCTTCCAAGTCAGTCCAGTTCCCCAAAATATACAATTATTCAAAGAACTTACTAGTATGAAGAGTGGAAAAAAAGACAGAAATTCCATACCTCGTTGCATTTTTTAAGTTTTTTGAGCAAAGTGGCATTATTGTACACAGGAATTTGAGAATTTTTTGCTTCTGGAATAGATTCTATTTTAATATGATCACCTAATAGTTGTTACATGTGAAGAAACGTGTGCATGTTCTCTTTCAGCTTGCATTGTGTTTTCTGAAATGATTACACTGAAGCGTTTTATATTTTATGCTGTTTCAACTTAGCACAAATAAATGTAAAATTAAAATAATAAAGAAAATGGCTGAAGTTGCACAATGTTCACATTTTGAACTAATCATATGTATACTTCAGGAGATTTTAAATATTGTTTTTTAATAATATATATGGATACTCTTCTTGAAACATTATTTTATTCAAAATATTTTAGTATTTTTAATCCCCTCCCCAGCCCACGCAACAACTACAGAAATTGAGATCAACATAGTAGGTGGTTTATTCTAAAAATCAGTTCGGTTCCTCAGCTTCAGAAAAACCACAGTAGTTTTCAGATTAATGCTTTCCTCATGTAACCTATTATATTAATCAAAAATCTTGAATTTTATGTAAATAGTAAACATAATTACTGGCCAAAGTTAGTAGCAGTCTGAGGCTTACTCATTTTTTCTTAAGATACCAAGTTTTTTATATGTTTGTTAGGATCTCTATTCCTGGCTAACCTTAACTAATATTAACAATAAATAATGGAAGCTATTTAGCATTGCTTCTCTTGGTTCACCAAAAATGTCAGCTCCAAGCATAAATATACGAGGGAGATGCCTGCCTGTAACATTTCTGTCCAGCAAACTGAATCATCACCATCTACATACACTCTCAGTTAAATGGTTAATTCCATCACAATTATGAATTCCTATTGGCTTTGTGGGACAGGATTTCATCCAAAGAGATGAAATGGACTTCTAATTTGGTCACTTGTGTTCTCAGTAGCACCTCTTTAGATGAACTTGGAAAGATCTCTCCAATTTATTTTTGTTTTAATTTCTGTGGCAGTTTCTAGTGCTTCAGAGGTTAGCTGACAAGAGGGTCTTTCATGCAGAAAACGCTTTTTCCAATTGTTAAATCATGATTAGCAGAGGCAAAAATTAGTGTGTTGTCGACAGAATCTCTCAGGTGTTTTTTTGGTCTTCCTTTTGCCAAAAATAAAAATGACATTTAGTAAGGTACTTCCTTTTAATGCCAGTTCCCGTTAGACATTTCATTATGTAAGTCTAGATTAATAAAAAAATTCTACATATTTCTACCATATAGTTCCAATCTACTTTCTGCCACCTTTTGCTCCCCTCTTGTGCTATTATTTGCTTTTATTTACTTACTCCCATAGATTGCTTGAGATTTAACAGGTTTCTTCCTTGAAAATTAATCCTAACTGTTATTGTACCTTCTTACTGAGTGGACTTCTGTCGAAGTGCCTAGCTCCAAAGAGCTAAGAATATATGCCTACAAAAATAGATTTGCCTATCCTCCTCTTCAAAGGCAAGAGACTCCTCAACACACTTACCACATTTATAAAAAGATATCCACAAAACAGGCCGATTCAGCTATTGCTGAATTCTGTTTCTTCCTTGATTTGATATTTCTCTATGCCCCTGAATTTGTAAAAGGCAAATTTGGATTTATATATCATAATGACTAGCGTAGTCTGTTTAAATGCTTTTCCTAAAAAGCTGCCTCATCAATGGTTAAAACCAGGAAACCTCTCAGTCACCATGCAGTTCCACAGCATTCCTAAAATCCTTATTGAAAGTATTGCTTTGTTAAAATTGTTGTTTACTATAAAATCAGTGAACTCATGTTTCTGGGGAAGCACAGCTATCTAAATATAGATAGGCTGCTATGTGGTTTATATAGATATGCTACAATTTGGTTCTGTTCCTGAAGAAGCTGTCAATATTAGTATCCTCAGAATTTACATAAACAGATACAAGAGTTCTAGATCTTATCCCTGCATGTATAGTCTTGATTATCTTTTCTGTTATTTCAAATTTGTATAACAAAGTAATATTGGAGTGTTCATTTTATTTGTACAGATGTAACTCTTAAAAGCTAAGCTGGAATTCAGTTTTTGATATGTTAGGAACTTGAAATATGTTAATAAATCTTGTGAGGATTTGAACATGTAATTCATTGTCAGTAGCCCACTGCTTTTCTTCTTATTGAAACTGTTTTTTTCATATTCTTTTACACTCATGAAATATATTTTTCAGATGTGTGATTACTGCAGCATGCTGCTTTCCATGCCTTCCTCGTATTTACATCAAAAGTTTCCCCTCACTTGGGTGTATCTGCCATTTATGACTAGGTTTGGGATTTTTTTACTTAGTTGAAAACGCAAGCAACATGTTTCTCCTAGAAAACATATTTAGTGAAATTACAGTCTTGTTGGCCATATGGTGCTTCCTACAGATGGATGATTATTATGCAAATCTTTTGATTAGTGAGTTTCTGCTATTCTAGGAATCATTTGCTTCTTATGTGTTAGCTTTGTACACATTTAGTTCCATTCTTAGGACGATCTGGGACTGTGCCAATCTCGGTGATACAGGTTTTTTACAACTGTAAACTTTTTCTTGTATTTATGGTTTATTCCATTTTCTTTGTTCATCAGGCAAAAGAATTAACTTTTACTTCAGTTTACCATATGAGAAATATAATGCAAGAAGCATCACTCATCAATAGCAAAATTTGCATCTTCCCATCATAGACTTTGCCTCCATGGTTACAGGCATGTAAGACTGGTGAGGGGACCTGTCAAATAAAATATTTCATTTTATATGTAATGTTTTGTACACAACCAGAATCTAGTCTGATGATTCCTACTAGCTTTTCTCCAAATAGCAAGTTTTGTAGTTGAGCGCTGGACAGATTGATATATAATGCTAGGGTTTTTTTATTTCTGTATGGTTCATAAAGATTTTGGATAGGAATTGTATCTTCAGCTCTTCATCTATGAACATGGAATGTGAAAATTGTATGCGAAAAGAAAAAGAATTTCCCAGTATTTGTAACTAGCCCTTCTGTTAACTTTAGATTCCTTAGATACAAGGAGCTAAGGTCTGTAAGTGATGAAAGCATTCAGTATATAGGTAAGTCAGTCTCTTACTAACATAATATACTCTTTATTATGATTTATTCAGGCTTATGTAAAATCAGATTTTTTTCCACTGCCTCGAGCAGGCCTAATATTCGTAAAAATTAAAGCATTCCTAAATGATATAGTTGAGGTGCATGGACAATAGCATCAGACTTCTTATTTCTTCAGAGAGGTAAAAATGAGCCCTTAGTACAGCTGAGATCCAAGGAGATGTGAGAGATGTCATTTAGGCTCTCCCACAAAATGGTAATGCTGCACATCACAGTATGTGTTCCAGGAGTGGATTTTTGTAAATTAAGCTAATCTTTTATCTTTGTCACAAAACATTCTAATGAGTGCATCTACTAAACCAAAATTTAGGTTTTTAAATGTTTTATTTCACACAATATTTTGATGTGCAAATATTTCAGACATAAACAGTATAAAATGATACTGTTATAACTTAACAGTATAAAACATTATAAAGTGATATTCCTTAACTATATAATTCAAGGTTATAGTGAAGGAGATGGTTTCCAAGAGTAAAATAGTATTTTATGATCAAAACTGTTGGCAGGATTTATCTAAATCACTTCATTAAAACATTTAATGAATATATAGATACCTATCCCATAGAAAACAGCTCTTGTTTCTTCAAAGGTTGCTGAAGATAAAGCAGTTTTATCTATATTTAAGGTAAATACCTAAATTGACTAGCTGTAAAGCCAAACTGAATAATTTACTTCATCAGAGGCATTATTGGTTGGAACTTTTGGGGCCTATTACACATCAAGAAAGACTAGATGGTTATAGCAAGCCATTTTAGTTTTAATCCCATGAATCTATTAATCATCTGTCTGTAATCAGTTGAATTTTAGATTTTTTAAGCCACTACAAGGTAAAAGAACAATTTCACTGTTGTCAGATGGAGACCCATTTGAAACACTATGTTTCTGTATATTGAAAAAATGCCCTTTTTTCTTTTCACTAGTTAAAACTTTGATATAGTAAGAAAAGTTTTTTGCTACCTGTAAACCATTATACCTATATGAAATAACGCTCTTAATTAACTTTTGAAAATGTATTTAAATACTTGATAATCTAAATAGTGGAAGTGTTCCAGAAGTGGGTCCTACTTTGAGAGACAATAGAGCCTTCTTTGGACCTTTTTTCCCAGTCTGATTTTGTATGTGAGGAATTTTATTGTTTAATACTAAATATTTATCACTTTGCTCTCTCTCTCTTGAATTTTTCACTGTATCAAAATGAGATGTTTGTTTTAGTAAGGACCTTCTAAATGGCCTGTCCATAACAGTAAGCAGATAGGGCAACAGCTGATAAATAAAGAAACCAAATCACTTTCTGAAAGGTTCAATATCAAATCAGTTAAAATTTAGAGAATTTCTTTGGTAGGGACGTACAGAAGCTGTACGACTTAGTTTCTCAGTTTCCTATCTGAACCTTTTAAATACGTGATTCCTTACCCCTCCTGGTTGCAAGTCGCAGTTCTGCTGTCAGTTTCTCTTTAATCTGCTTGACAGTCCTATCTGTGAGTCTTTCGACCCTCAGTTCTGGCATAGCACATGTCCTACACTGAAATATTACAGCACTATTCTCTAGTTCTTGCCAAGACTTACCTATACTACTGTGTAGTGAGTGTTCAGTGTGTATTAATGATTGCTACAAATTGCGTTAGTAACTGCTAATTTTCCCAGTATTAAAATCCTTATAAAAATATCCTTCATCAGAATCTTCCTAAGCGGAAATATCCAGCTAGTATTGCTCCTATAGCACTTTACTTGGAATAGTATTCTTATCAATTTGTCTAAACTTTGTGGCAATTTCTGACTCAGCTCTAAGACATTGATAAAGAAACTGTTGCTGTACATCCAAAATGTTCATCATTTGACTTAGACCATTTAGCTATAATTATTTTCCAACCAGTGCATTACTAATTTAACAACATCATCATTTTCTACTATGTTTTCAAGTGGAGTAATAAGGAAAAGTGCATATAGGTGCTACTGAATACAACTGAATACAACTCTTATGTTTTATTAGGAACTTGGGAAGGAGCTGGTAAGAAAGACAGAAACAGAGAGTAATAAAGGAGAATATATTTTCTTTAACAGCATTGAAGATTTAAGCATAGGAGGAAAGGTAAGGTAGTCTGGAAAGATGAATATGAATTTAGAAATATGTATTTAGAAAAAGGAAAAAATTAAAGAATGATAACAGGGGAATTAGGCTGTAAATGCCACTGTGTTAACAGAGAAGAAGCAGGTAGCGTACAGATTCAAACTATATTGAGACATTAAACTGATTTCTTCTTTTTTTATTAGTTTTTATATCTGCTTTCTGACCCATTCACACATGAAAAAGCCATGTTTTTCTATAAAACAGTTCATACAAAAAATATTATTAAAACAATGTTATCTGCACAGAAGTATTTAATAAGTAATCTATTGGAAAATATGGTGAACTTATGACCTGTGAACAATCTACTGATCGATAAAGTCATAGTAAAGGTTTAACAGTATTTTGTACCTTTCAGAACTGTATTTTCTTTGTGGGTATGTTAGAGTGTATATGAATTTGGTTTTATTGTTCTGTTTCATAGTTACGAGGTTAAATCTGTATTGTGATGCCACTATCATTAAAATTTCAATAGGCAGAAATATTCCTTCATTACAAACAAATTTATTGCTTCATTGGTTTGCATAGTAAAAATGTGAGGAGCTACAAAGAGAGCATGACTCTCCTCTATAACAGAAAAATGCTTGGATGGAAAGAAAGTAAATACCATTTACTACAAATGTATAATGTTTGTATTGCATAATTACGCATCAGAATTCATAGACAGCTATACACTTTTCAGCACTTAACTGTAATATTTTGTTCTATTGGACTGATGATGACTGAACATGTAATTTCTAAAACACTAAATGGATAAAGCTGGTCAGAACCACTTCAAGGGTGGATTAGAGGAACTTTTTCTTCAAGCTGCCAACTCACCTTTCAGACTGCAATTGATATCCTTTTAGAACCCACAGAATTACTGGATGAGCCAGAAATATGCAAAACCACACCTTTTTTTTTTTGCATATGCAAATAAATAGAAGACTGCATTCTGTCTTACAACTCATGGGCTGTGCGACAGTGATGCTTGCCTTCATGAACTGATGAAGATATTCGCTGCAATTTCAATCTGTTGGTCTTGGCTGTAGCAATCCATGTGTTCAGATAAGCTGTTTAAGAGCATCAGTCTGATGCTTCCTACCCAGCAATAAAGTTTTCTGTATGCTTAGCTGAATTTGGTGGTTTAGACTTTTAATGGTTTTGAAGACTTTTAATACTGTTGGTAAAAGGTGCTGGAGGTAGTGCTTCCCAAATTCCAGTAATGACTTTTCAACTCTTAAATCCATTGTGAACTACAAAGCTGTGTTTTCTCAATGCAAGAGAAGAAGCTTTAAACCTCTTACCAGAAGAGAGAAAGTTCACCTAGTCTTCTTGTCTTCAGGACCAAAATGAAATTCCTCACTTCAACTTTTTTTCAATAGCTGCAATNATTCTCTCCCCATCGCACTGGGGGTGGGGGGAGTGAGTGAGCGGCTGCGTGGTATTTGGCTGCCTGAATTACCTTAGTGATGAGTATAATAAATATCTTGGGAACTTTTATGTCCTCAGACTAGGATCTCAGTATCTTACAGCCACTTTTAAAGTGTATAATGAGAGATTTTGGGGGAGTGAAGGGTTGCATTGTCTCCGTGTTGTAAACAGGAAAGTTGAAGCACAGAGTAGATGAAATGGCTTGACTAGTGTAACACATGGAACAAATAGAAGCACCAGTAACTGAACACAGGCCTTTAGTTCTAGACTAGACGATGTGTCTTCCAGCCATATTTCTTCTTATGATTTTGTCTATGATTGGTTATTAAATTCATATATCATTTTTTTAAGTGGAATGACACATTCCACTGTTTATGCAGTGCCTTTCCAATTGTATATGATTTCCTTTGAGAAACAGAAATGTGACTTATTTACAGAGCAAGCTTTCATGGGAAAGAATATGGTATTTATATCTAAATAGTAAAATAGACATTACTTACTAATCTGCTTTCATTTGTTTTTCTGTTTTTCTTATAGAGCTGTTGACAGTTTGTTTGCAGTATTTCAGCATAAAATAAACAGTTGCATCTGATCACAGAGATTTTTTGTCATTGAGAAAACCAAATTCTAATAAATAAAGATAATTGTAAGTAAATTTAAATTTACATGTAAATTAATAATATCATGTGGTAGAGGATTTACTAAATTTTCTAAAACATTCACCATTGCAAGTTGGCTCTCTCCTTTTTCACATGATCTTTTTACATAATCTACACTGCTAAATAATGGGATCTCATTACTGTCTGTGGGATGGGTATAGGGGATCCAGGGTACCTAACTGCTTTTATGTATTTAATTTAAATTGTTTTTTACTGCCACGCCTTGGCAGGTGTGGAAGTAGGAGAAAAAGCACGCTTACTTTCAGAAAGAGAGTTGAGGGTGGGGAAAAATATGTTTCTTTGCACAAAAACACTACAGATCCTCTGTCGACATTTTACTTTTTGTTCCATACAAGCTTCCATGCTGATCAGAGCTTTGGGCGCTTTCAGGATTAGGACTATGTCTATGTCTGAAAAACAGAAAAGTACATGCATAAAATAAAGAGTAAACTGCAAAGATGAGACTTGAATAGTGGGATGGCATCTGATTAAATCCTACATTTTAAAAATACATTTATTAATTAACGGGGTGAATAACGAAGTTACTGGTTAATACAGAATGTCAGATTACTTATGTTGGCTGAGGCTGTGTGAGTTTATCAAGATATCTAATGGAACCTTTAATGCAAAGTAAATTGGTAGCCCAATAGGAGATGAACACCATTACCTAAAGAATTAAGATTATAGGTAGCCAAAGGAATGGTTTGCAATAGTCATGTGCATTCTCAGTTCTAAATTAACTCAGCAAAAAGAAAATGACCTGCATACTGTCATAGCCATGTCAATGAATACCTCCGCTTGTATTCAGCAATACCAAAACCATATAGAGATAGTGCTGGGAAGTAAAAGGAACAAGGAAAAAAGCAATATCGGAATATTTGTAACATACTAGAGTAAACTGCTGTTATTCCTTTCCTTGGTTGCTCCCTGTGATTCAGTGGAAACTGATAGTCTCATCTCTCATCTTCTTTTAAGGATTATTTACAGGGGATGATTCATCCCACCTATCTTAGGTGCCCGTGGTAGGATGGGATGCCTTCCTCTCAGGAAGTGCCTCTCCCTCTCTCCAGTGGCTAGATGAAACCAAGATAACTAGTTTCAACTAGACAGAACTTTTTGATGACAAGTTAGACCACATAAATTCTACCTCCTGACTCAGAAGGGTTTTGTTTTTAATGGAAAAATTCCAGAAATGGGCAAAAAGTATTATAGATAAAGGCAAACTTACACGTCAGAAGAAATTGGAAAGATTGGGATCAGTTAGCTTGGATAAGAGATGAATATAAGGACATGCATGATTGAAAGAAACAAAAAAGAGAATGTTAAAAAAGATAAGGAACTCTGAACTAGTACTTATCTTCTATTGTAATAAAAGTACAAACACCATGTGAAAAAATGCAATGAGGCTTGCATCAACAGAGAACACACTATATAAATCCTAATATTCAATAGTATTCAGAAAAGGCTTAAGCCTTTTACTCCTATGAGGAGTAAACATACAGAAAGTTATATTAAGTAGATTTTTATTGAGGTGAGAAAATACCGACACTTAGAGTGTAAGGCAGCCACAGATCAATGGGCACTGGGAAGAACATTCCTCTGTGAATGCATGTTTCAATACTTAGGACTATTGGCAAGGACTAGTATTTTTTCCTGAAGTGTCTCCTATTGATAACTGTCAAAGGCTGGGTACAAGATAAAACCAATTATTTGATCTAGTGTGGCAATTTTTGTGTTTATATTATTTATTTCTAATGTGAAAACATAAGGTTAAAGAGAAAGCTAGTTCATTTCAGATGCTATGCAAATGGATTAGGTTTTGCATTAAATCCTCTTATGGTGTTAGAGGGTGCAGTTGTACCAGAACATTTATCCATAAAATGTGAAGTAGCTTTCTATAGATTGCTGTAGGAATGTATAAATTTTGAAAAAAATGTGAAATGCCAGTGAGAAATTATACTCTCTGAGTCCAATCAGATTCTTGTTTTGAAAACATCAACTTGTTATTTTTAGTCTTTTCCACTACCTTTCTTATCTATTACAGTCGAATCTCAGTAGCAGAGAGAAAACTATAGAACTGAGTCATGAAAGAAAAAGGAATTTTACCAGTGAGCTGACGAATTTAAGTGTAAATTCTCTGATTTTCTCACTTCTTCAGGGTTTTTTTTTTAATCAATTAATCTGTGGATGTCCGTTACGACAGCAAGGAACAGCTTTTACTGAAACTCAGTATACAGTGTTGTTTTTGTGATGGAGCATACACCTGGTTCACTGATCTCTGCTTTCAACAGTGAAAGCATGCACTTCCCAGTAGTGGGGATTTGCAGAAACAGAATACTCTAGCTCCGTATACTGGTAAATAGCTTTCTTTCCCTTTAAGAATTTTGAATAGAAATGTGTTGCTTCTCTTTCTGAGACATAGCATATGCTGGTATTGTGCATCTTGAAATAACTTTAATATGATATTGGTAAAACCAGGTTATTCTTCTTTAGTATGTCTATTAAAAGTCTTTTTAGTTGACATAAATAAAGACAGTTTAATGAAAATATGGTTTGGCCAGTGTAGAATAATGGATTCTATAAAACATATTTATTTAGTAAGTTTTGTAAATAGCTAGGATTTCTTCTGAATTTATGATTTCTGTAAATCTGAAGAGATTTATTTACCTCTACTGTTTTCTTCTTAAACCTGCTTTTAACATATATTTGTATTTTTGTGCTTTGATGCATATCTTTACTTCTTGTTGTATATAATACTGCTATATAGGACCACACCTAATGAAGCATGCAGGTTTAATGATAGTTTAGTTCAATGTTTGAAGTATATAGTAACATATCTTTTACTGAAATAGTCTAGCTAGCTGGTCTGGTTTTCTTTAAATAAATAATAATAGATCCCTTTTCTAAAGAAAAAGTATAACTTCAGCAACNAAACAGGGAAAAAGAAGCACAGGTAGGAATGAAAAGAGGAAAACAATCCCTTAACTATAGTTGGCTCATGGTTAAACTACTAAGCAGCTGTGATTTTATCTATATGTTGGACAAAATGGGGGAAAAAGGTCTTCTTGTGTGTCCTGGTTTCGGCTG